>VZRZ01003480.1:173970-195858 GCA_013398175.1 Climacteris rufus | reverse complement strand
GGGGGGCGGCGGTTGGGGCTCCCCTCGAGCCTCGGGTTTCCCCCCCAACCACACGGGCTGGGCCCGGGGCCGCCGCCGTGGGCCGTGACCGCCGGTACGGGGATATGTGCCCCCCCCCCTTCTTCCCTGTGACCCCCGGGAACGCGTCTGTGCCCCCCCGTGACCCTTGGGGACGGGGCTGTGGGTGCCTCTCCCCCGGGATCATTGGGAACGGAGGTCTGGGTGTCCTTCCTCCGCTGTGGCCCCGGGGGATGGGGCCGTGCCCCCCCTCGGAAGCCTTGGGGACGGCGGTCTGTGTGCCCCCCCACGGCTGCGACCATTGGGGACGAGGATATGCGCCTCCCCCTGCCTCACCTGTGGCCGTGGGGACGAGGCTGTGCCCCCCCCGTGACCCTGGGGGACGGGGCTCTGGGTGCCTCCCCGCGGGCCCATTGGGGACGAAGGTCCGTGTGCCTCCCCCACTCCTCCCCGTGACCACGGGGGCGGTTGCGGGTCCCTCCCGTGGCCGTTGGGAACGAGACCCCCGCGGGTGTCGTGGCCGTTGGGGGTCGGGTCCCCCCGAGGGGTGCGGAGCCCCCCTTTGCGGGAGTCGCGCTCGGGGTCCCGAGGCTCCCACGGCTGCGGGGAGGGGGTGTCCCCCGCGTGGGGTCACCGCCGTGCCAGGTTTTGCGGGGAGATTCGGGGGGTGTTGCAGGCGGCGGTTCCCGAGGGGGTAGCGGTGTCCCTTAGGGCGGGGGCTGTCACCCCCTTTCGACACTCGTCTCTGTGCGGGGAGGGTTTGGGGGGCCACAGGAGCAGAGGGACCGTGGGAGCGGAGATACCCTGGACCTCGGCTCTTTTGGGGTGCCGGCAGGGGGTTCTCGGCACAAATCCTGGAAGATTAAATGTTCTCCAGTGCGTTTAGCGAGTCCCTGTTAGTTTGGGGTGGTCAGACCCCGAGAGGGGAGCCCCGCCGGGCATCACCCCCCGGGCCGGACCGTCTGCCGGGGACCGGGTGCCGCAGGACGGGCCGCCCTCCTTCAAGCCCTGCGAGCCCCCGAGGGCCAGCGGGAACGATCCGGGGTGACACCGCCGGTGACAACGTGGCCGGGTGTCCTGCGAGGACTGGGGCGGCCGGCGGGGCGAGCACGGCGCTCCTGCCGTGTGCTCTCCCGCCCGTTGTGTACACGGGGAAGGTCACAGGTTCAGGTCTGGTCTGCGAGACTTGGCTCCCCTCCATCTCCCAGCAGCCCTCTTTTTGCCTTTCCTTTCCCCCCCCTTTCTGGAAAGGCACTTTTCCTCAGAGGAGGCGTTAGACACTCATTTTCCGAAGCATGCACCAAAGAGCCCACGGGCTCTTTCCCCCCCGCCCAGAAGATCCGAGGATGCCGGTGTCGGGGCTGGCTTTAGGGCTCCATCGTGTGCAGGCAGTTCCTCGCCTGGACATCCTCAGGAAAACCTATTTCCACGCTTTGTGCGATGACTCCAGCATCGGATTATGCCGCACATTTCTAGCTCTTTGTTGGCAGTAAGCGACCGCACATGCACGGCACTCAGAAAATCCAGGCAGCTGATTTTATTGATTAATTCTTGACCAGAAATAATTTATAATTTATTATTTTGAAACCGTTTCAGTCGCAAAACACAAATCCCTGCCCTTTTATGCCCTTGTTCATCCAGTGAGGTTTTCTCTCCTGTGAGGTGGAGAAGGGAGACGTGTGCAGTGCCGGGAGCGCGGCGTCTCTGTGGTGCAAAAGGACAAGGATTTAATGTTTCACCTGGACTGGCCTGGCGTGCAGGGCGAGGGCTGCCTCCGGTTAGAGCCACCGGAGGAAATTAATTATCAAGCAAGTTGTAATGACCTGTAATTGAGTAGGGCCAGAGCACGGGGAGGGGGTTTTATTCCCTTTCTCCAAGCCAGGCGCTCGGACCTGGTCTGTGTGTTTGGTGAGTCGCCATTAGGCTGCTCGTTAGCTGAAGGGGCTGGTGTTTGTGTGCACGGCGGTGTCTGTTAACACACTTGTTACCCCTGCGTGTGCTGAAAGCAGCGTGATTTTTTTGGGAGATCCGTCTGTCTGTCTGTAGCCCTGTGCTGGGTGGTAACCCCAAATAATCCCTCCCTTGCCTCGGTTGCAAAGTCCCCTTGCACTCCCTGCACCTGGCTTGTCAGATGTTGGTGGTCATGGCATTGCTTCTGCTGCCTCAAAAGCTTTTTCCCTGTAAATCGAGCTGAAAAGGTGCCTTTTCTGGGAAGAAAGGGCTCGAAAATGCAGTTGAGGGGTTCTCATGTGGTGTTGGAGCTGCCTAACAGCTTGTGTGTGTCTTTATTATGAACTAACAAGAATGGACTGGAGTTTGCCCCGTCTGGTTTATTCTCTTGGAGAATGGGGCTGCCTTGAACCAAAAATTGCCTCCAGGTTAATATTTACAGTGTATTTTTAATTGTGATTGCACAGATTAAAGAAAAGGAGCTGCCTGGTCTTTATAGCGCTTCCATGTGGGCGTCATTCCCAAAACAAAGTTGTTGTCTGTGTGTTGTGTCCAGGCCATGACAGGTGGGAGACCCACGTCTGGGATCCCGCTCCTGGGCACAGCTGATGGTGGTTGGGGACCGAAGTCACATGTCATGCCTGATTTAATTGGCATTTCCCAGATGTAGGGGTCCTTCTCCATGTGCTTGTGGGAGGAGGAAGAGACCTTGGCCGGGCTGGGAGCGGGGATGCACCTCGGTGCCGTCCCACTACAGCTCGCGCGGCACGGCTCCGATTGGGATTAGGGCCTGTGGGCGCTGATGCAATACTAGTCCCAGATGTAATGCAATAAGCCTCTTTGTCCCCTTTATCCGGAGCATTATGTAAATAAGATGGTATTTATGGTCCCAGGTATGTTGTTCCGGGGCTGTGTGACATCCTGCGTGCGCAGTGATGCCCTTTGAGTGTTGGCAGCGCTGCCGGTGTTCCCGGCCGGAGGCAGGGACCTGCTGGGGACAGGCAGATGCTCCTGGGGAGCTCTCACATGCCAGCTCCCTGCGGAGAGGAGGTGAGGCCGCAGGTGACCTTGCCAGGAGCTGGTGACAGTTTAACCGTGCTTGGTTGCTTGTATGCAGTGAAGGCAGTGAGTGGATCGGTGTTGGGGTCTGTGCGGTGCGGCGGTCACCCACCAGTGTCACGAGAGGTCTGTGGTTATCATAGCAGGCTTCCTGCAGAATATGGACTGCTGGTTCCCCAACCTCCCGGTTGGGAGAGTCACATGTGTGTTCCCAAACCGGTCCTGTGTTCCTTTACAGCTGATGGTGGTTTCTGGAGATGTTTTTTGGGAAGCACCTAAGTCCCTGATGCACCTGGAGAAGGCCTGGGCTGTCTGCAGTTCTCACATGATGCCTCTTCTGATTATTTGTGGCCTTTCTGGGCATATGGAGAGCTGGTTCCTTCTTGGATCTTGTGGGCTTACTTGGGAACATCCTGATTTGGGTGCTTGTTGTAGTGGGTGGAGGGATGAGGATGCCATTGCATGAGGGTGCCTGACTCTATCAGGCTTTGAGCATGGGGTGGGGGTGTGTTGAGAAGCCTGTGTGGGTGTGACGGACCTTTTGTAAGATCAGGGGTAGGTAGATGAGCCAGCTCGGAGCATGTGGCTGCCTGGGAGAGCTCGTTGGTGGCCATGTATGGCTCCTGAACCGGAGCTTTGGCCACCCTGGCAGCAGCTGATCTGCTCTGTGTCCCCATGCCTGGTTGACTTGTATGAGGAAGGGTGTTGCTTTGTGTTGGGAAAGGGCAGGAAAAGAGATCCCACTGGGATATGGCTTATTTTGCCATGCAGATGCATTTTCCTGCTACTGAGGGTTGGTGCCTTGAGGTGTGACGTGGTGTCAGAGGAAGAAGTGGGGTTAAGCTTGAACAATCCTACAGTAAGAACCTAGGGAATGGCTGCATGACCAGGAAATTTGCTCTGGGACTCCAGTTGCTCTTGTGATTGATTTTTTTCTTTACAGGAAACCAATTCCCATCTGCATTTGGGTGAAAAATCAGTTTTTGAGACGAGCCCAAGAGGTTGTTTTGTTTTCGCTGCAGCTGAGTGTCCTTCACACGCACAAAACCCACTGACGTAGCTGCTGAGCGTCAGCTCAGATGTGGTGTGAGGGGTATGAAAGGATGCAAGTGCAATTTTTTTGTGGATGAATAAGGATAATTTCAGGAGAACCTTGATATTTTGTATTGAATCGTTAAATGCTCAACTTCTACAATTCATTGCCATGTTCATGGTGTAAGAAAAGAAAGAAGAAGGGAAGATGATGTCGTTGCTTTATGCTGCTCCTTCCCCAAGCTTGGGAAGGTTTTGTGGCATCAGATTTTCCCTCTGAGCTGTTCTCAGACTGCTCAGCCACTCTTCCAGTGGCTAGAAGGATGAGATCTCTGTACAGTGCTCCATCATGCGCAGTGGGGCTACGCCAGTTTATTGATAACAAAATTGATCTTAATGAATTTGCTGGGCCCATTTGTGGTTTGAGCGTTTCTGGCTCAAGTGGGTCCAAAGATTTGGCTGGGAGTTTTACTGGTGCTTCTCCAAGGGGATGAAGGGCGGATCAGGAGGAGTGTGCTGTGCAGGTTTAAAGGAGTGAAAATGAGGTGTGTAATGACTTCACTGATAGTAACCACCACGAATCCAATGGGAGAGGGAGAGTCTTGCTTATCTCCAGGAGAATTACTGCTCCTTCCCCAAAGGTTTAGTAGCCTTGTTGAAATTTCTTCTTGCCCTGAGCATTTCTTGTTTATTTTTGAGGGGGTTTCACATCTAATCTGCACATTCCCTCTGCAAGATTCACAAGTAATTCCAAGTGCACTAGGGCTTCCCAAATAAGTCCAGCCCGCTTTGATGCATGGTTTTTGCTGGATTTTATTGTATTCCTGTACACGCTGGCTAATTCACAAAATTCGGCAATTTGCAATGGGTCATTAGCACGAATTAGCAACTTTCTGATGGATATCAGAGCTCCGCAAATGTGCCGTATTAATCTAGGAGATGCACCTATTTATTATCCCTCCCAGGGAAAAAAAAAGAGGGATTTCTCGGCATGGTACTTGCTCTGCTTGCATTTGTCCCTGTCTGCATCTGCCTTCCCTCCTCCTTTACTTCACAGTCTGGTTGTTTTTTCCCCAAAGTGTTCCAGGCTGATGGTGTGACAGGAAGAGGGATTACAGCCGCACGCACCGGCCTCGCTGCAAACGGAGCCTCAGCTTCGGGAGCCAAGGTGCCCTAATTGGTTATCGAATGAAGGGAATTAAAAGCATTAATAGGTGAAGTGGCAGCTCCTTTGGTTTTGGAGCAGTGGAGAGATGTTCATCCTCTTCTGAAGGTTGGGAAACGGCCAAGGCTGGCTGCGTGCTCCGCTCCTAAAAGGAGAGATAAAGAAAATAAAGCCCAGAGACTCTCCCTTCCCTGGGAGCAGCCTGGGAGCAAGCAAGCCAGTGGCTGGCTGTCCTCTCTGAACTGCACTGCTGTGGTTGGGAGATACTGCTCAGCTGGGGTCACTCTGGTGCTCTTCCTTTGGATGAAGGAGTTGGAAAAGAGATGGTGACTTTGGCATGGAGTGACAATGCAACCAGTGGTTTGCTGTTCCTGCTGTACCTCTCCAGAGGGTGATCCTTGTTGGATACCTGCGTGTCTGTAACCCATGAGAACCCCGTTTGGGACTGGGCCCACCATGGTGCTGGGGGATGACAGGGAGACTTGGAGCAAGGCAGGGAGCCTCACTGCCTCCAGAGCCCTGTAAGGAAAGGGAGCAAATGGCTGGGTCAGTAACGCCAGCCCTGCTGCCACCAATGCTCTGAGCTCGGGATGCTGCCAACACTCGGTGCCTTCCTGCATCCCTGCTGATGGCTTTGGATGAGCAGGGGTAAAGGATGAGCTCCCTTTTCCAGCACTTACTCCGGTGGTTATTTATCCCCATTGGTTGTCTTTGGTCTTGGCCAGCTTTTCTTTTCTTCCCATCTTTGTGACTGATGCTTTGAGGATCTTTCCTGGTCACATCCATCCTGCTGCTTCCTCTTGCTGCTGGCGATCTTCCAGCCTGCATGGAGCACTGAAGGCTGGGAACCTTTATGTGCACTCTACCCCCTTCTAGGCTGTGTTTGAGGACAGTACACCAGTTCAGATACCTTTAAGCCTCTCATAAATCAGTTCACTTCTGTGTTGGGGTTTGCAAGTTTGTAACCAGACAGATTTTAAATACACACTTTCCCAGTGGAAACCAGCTTTCTGCTCAAGGGACAGTCATCCCCAGCTTTATCCCTATGGGAAGCATTGCAGTGCCAAGCAGATTGGCTCAGATGTCCCATTTTGAGTGTTTAATGTTATTTTTGGCACCAGCCAGCAGCGACACGGCTGGCTGGGCTCAACAAGAATGGGCTTTGTGGTGCTAGGGGAGCAGGGGCCGTGTCTGGTGCTGCCGGAACACACTGGTGTGTCTGGGGTAGACTCACCCAAAGCGCTTCCGAGTTAATCCTCGCTGGTTATTGCTCACAGTGTTGCTTTTTGCTTTTGCCACTGTGTAGCTGCCAATGGTCTGTGTGTCACCCTTTGACAGCCAAACCCTGTGGCGATGCCTCTCTGCTCCAGTGGCACTGTCAGTGCCTGCTGGGCACCTGCTGGGTGTCTGTGATGCTGTGGAATCCACGGGGTGGCACGTGACGATCACGGGGTGAGCAGGGGATGCAGATTTTGGGTGAAGATGGGACTGGGTTTCTAGTTATTGTTAAACCACTGCCTGCAGGTTTGGGCATGGAAGTTACAAAGGGTTGTCTTCCAACGTGCAGACACAACAGTGAGGGGTAAATCCCTGTTGGGCAACCCTAATTCAGGGTAGGTCTGAGAGCTGAGCTTGCAGGAAGGAAGCAGTTCTGTCATTTTACCTACGAAATACTTTTTCTCCCACACATGGGGGTTTTTCAATTCCTCTTTCCCTGTATAGCTGAAAGTTTAGACTCCGAGCACCAGTTTGCCCTTGTGGATTTGGATGCTGAGAAAGATCTTGGCCATTTTCAGCTGCCAGTGATTTTAGAGCCTGCAAGGTCATGCTTGCTGGAAGATGTCTATCCTGTCATTTTTGGATGAGCTGGCTGTGATCCAGCTAACATCCAGAGCCTGAGCCTTGCTGCTCTCAGCTCATGTCCATGGCAGAGGCTTGGGAAGGAGATGTGCCTCGCACAGGGCAGTGCTGTCAGAGCTGTAACAAAGCACTGGCACAGCTCTTGCCTGCTCATGCTGTGCTTGATGCTCCTCCAGTCCGTGCCACTGTGTTACCCAGCACTGTGGCCTTTCCTGCAAACCTGGCTCCTGCCTAGCAGGAGGTCTGTCAGCTCTCCAGAGGGGGGCTCTGTGTGCAGGAACATCGCTGGACTTAGGGCAGCTACAAAGAGGAGCCACATGGAGAAGTCGAGGGGCAACAGATGAAAATTGCATTGGGAAAGGTTTGATTTCAGCATAAGAAAGAAATGTTTTACAGCCATCCCCTGAAACAACCTCCTCTGGGACACAGTAGACTCCATGTCGGTGGAGGTTTCCGAGATGTGACTGGATGGGGTGTAGATAACCTCACCTGGTCTCCCTTTCCCACAAAAGATTGGACTAGGTGACCTTTCAAGGTCCTTTCCAACCCGGTCTGCTCTGCAGTTCTATGACCTGAGTCATGTAGACATGTAAGTTCAGGCTTGTGTCTAACGATGGTGCTTGCTCAGCTTCCCACTGGAGAAGTGACTCCAGCAGTGTAATTTGGTGGAGAGTGAGCAGGTGTTCCCACAAGGTGCTGTTTGCCAGCCTTACTTTACTGGAATGGATCGGAGGGTTTGGTACCTTTATGTGGGTCTGTAGGTATCAATGTGCCTCCTGCTCCACCTGAGGACCATGTGCATGGCAAGAAAACCGTGATAGTTTTCTTGAAATATGAAGCTCTTGGACTTCTTGTGAATTGGTGAAGAAAATGTGAGCAGTGTTTCAGTACAGAAGTAGTGCCTTGGAAAAAATGCAAAAGTTGAGAGGCATCAAAATCAAATAATTGTAAATCTGAAGAACTGTGGGCTCTCGAGGCACGAACAGACAAAAAATTGGGACTTTGGTGATGACACTTGCAAGACTGATGGGAGGATTAAAGAGGTGCTTGTTCCAGTTTTCCCTGTTCCATGATATAAAGGAAAGCCTGAAACACTTGCTCCTCTTTGTGTTCCCCTTTCTGTGTGCCTCGTGTATCGAGGCCGTGTGTGGCCTGTTGGGAGTTGAGGGAAGCGAGGGGTTCTGACGAGCTCGGCTTTGCCACTCAGGCACGTTCAAGAACCCAGGTTTTTTCAGCCCTAGATCGAGTTGATCCTCATGGTGTTGAGGTTAAAGAAGTGTCAATAAGAAGCAAATGCTGAGTTTTAGCTATTCTGGTATTTTTTTCAAACACACTGGCTCCGTGTGCCCGTCTTTTGTATTGACAACTTTGCTGGATGTCGTCATGTGCTGCAGTTGTGCAGAGTGTTGCTATAAAAGTCACGTTTTAAGGTCATGAGCGAATAGGGGTGGGTGTGAGGTTGAATTTTGATCCCAGGCACATCTTTTGCTTGATGATGAATGTGAAGCTGAGGCCTGAGTGTGTATTTGGGAGCAGGTGGGTGTTGTGGCTGGCAAATCTCTGGAGCTTTGCTCCAAGTAGGGTGATTGCTTGGCTGCCCCTGCACCAAAGTGGTCCCTGCTCACCTCTCCACTTTCCTCCATCTCCAGCCTCTTCCAGTGACCTCGTCTGTCCTGCTTTTGTCATGCCTGGACTGAAATATTTAAAGCTTTTCTCAAGAATGCCAACAAATGACTCATCGCTCGAGCGCTGCCCTGTGTCAGGTTCATCTCCAGTGTCAAGGCTCAGCCTACGGAAACTAGGAGTCCTGGCCTAAGTTTGTGTCTGTCTGGGCGCTCTGGCTGCAGTGCATGCTGGAAGATGTAGTCCTGACAGGGTGCACCTCCATATTAAAAAAAGAAGGGTGGCTCCATTTTATTCAAATTGGGTTCAGCCTTCTCCCTCCTGGCAGCTTGCCGGCACGTCCCGCTCAGCCCCGAGAGCCACCGAAGTTCTCCTGGCGCCTTGTGCGAGCGTGGAGGCGGGAGCACAGCTCCTCCATTCAAAATCTTGCTTAATTCCACATTGAACAGCTTGTTTTGAAGCCCTGTGCCTCGGCGTGTTTTGCAACAGCTCGGACTCCCGCCGGGCGCAGGCGGCGGAGGGATCCTGCCCCCGTTGGGTGGCAGTTCTGGAGGGTGTCATGGCAAATCTCCTTTGTCTGCTACGGCCTGACTGATGTCTGGGGGAGAGCGAACCCTCCTCCCCTGCGTGATTTCTTGAGCTGAAAGCAGCAAGTGAGTGAGGAAGCTCCTTTGTGCAGATTTCTCCGTCTCCTCTTGTTCGTGCCAGCTGGCTCGCGTTCAACATTTCTCTTTTTTTCTCTCTCTCTTTTTTTTTTCTCTTCTCTCTCCCCTAGCTCTAGAGAGAGGGGGCGGGGAGAGAGGGGAACATCTTAAAAAGAAATCTGCAGAAAAGACATGGGAGTTACTTAACAAAAATCCAACCCAAACATGCCCAGCTGGGGGATTACAGGCGTGGCAGTAGGAGCCGAGTGGGGAGCGAGCGCGGCAGCGCGGGGAAGGCAGTTCCCCCCCGCGCTGCCCCGAGTTTCTTTAGTCGTAAAAGGAAACAAAAAGGGATCTTGTGCGGAGGCAGCGGATGGGGAGAGCGGCCGGCTGGCTGCCAGCGGCGGGAGGAAGGGCCTCGGCACTGCGGCCCCTCGTGCTGCTGCCTCTGCTGGGGGCTCCTGGGGAGCCCTTTGGGGCTTTGGCAAGCTGGGGGGGCAGCATCCCTTCCACGCCGCTGCCTTCGCCTCCTTCGGGAGGGAGCAGAGGGCTCTGCTCTCCAGGGTTGCTCCTGACTGGAGCAACCATCTCGCCAAACCCTCAGCTCCCTGCCTTGTGCCCGCCGGAGGAAATGCTGCGTCCTGCAGATTTTCTCCCCCCCTTCCCCGTCCTCTTTGCCTCTCCTTCTTGCGGGCATTCCTGAAAGTTAATCAGGGTGAAAATTGCAGTCGGTCATGTCTGGAAGCCACCAGAGGCTGATCCTGGAGCGCTGCAGGCTGGAGCACATGGCTATGAGACAGTCTCCCTACGTGTGGGCTGGCTGCTGCCAGAAGAGCTTTCTCCTGTATCTCACCGCCCTTGGGCGGTCAATCCTTCCCCGCTTTGGTCTCTTGGCCTCCGGTAACCGGCAGAGAAAGCTGGAGTGGCGCGGGCTTGGCGGGTTCCGAGCATCCTGCACCGGCTTTAGCACAAAGAGCCGGGGGCTGGTGCGGTTTCCTTGCTGCCTTTTGGAAGTGGAGCTGTTCTGGTGGAAGAGCTGTCTCTAGGTGTGTGCAGCCCTGAAAGTGAACTTTCAGGTTTGTCTCTGAAGATGGTTTGGCTCTGTCCCAGCCCGTAGATGTGGATTATAGAGGTCTCAGCACCTAATGGAGCTGAATTATTCATGTCTGGTGCTGTGTGTGTGCAGCATTCCCAAGCAGAAAGCTGTCTCCTTGTAGGATCTGCGCTCCAGGACTGCTCTTAAAACGCTTTGTTGGCAGGTCTCCAGGCCAACAAGTGAGCACATGCTTTTCATGTTGCGCGGGGATCAATCCTGCGATGGCAGGAGGTAAGGGAAAGGACACGTTTACAGCTGAATCAATCTCCTCGCTCTGTTTTCTGAGATGCTGTGATTTGTGGTAGCGTTACTCCCCCGGTTGCAGAGTGGGGAGGATCTGGATACCACCCGGTGCTTCTCCAGCTCGGTCAAAGCAGAGAGTGGGAAAGGCACCTCTTTCTCTGGGCCATAGCGTGCAGTAGCCACGGGTTCCTGTGAACCCCAAATTATGACGTAGCATGTTGGGGGTCCCTGAGGATCTGGCGTGGGAGAGGGACACAAAATGCTCCTCTGGCTGCAGAGGTTGAGCCTGTGATAGTGGAGAAGACAAATGGGAAAATGGGATGGGAGTTTTGGGGAGGGAAAAAGCTGTGGAAAATGCTTTAGAACCACATACAATGGAGGATGTTCAGGAGATCCCCCCAGATTGTGTACCAAGGTCCCGGCCTTCAGCCTGGGCTGATCCCTGCCCCAGTCCCTCTTCCTGTGGTGGCATGTCTTGAGTTCCCTGCCCGGCTCAGCACGACGTGCCTTTCCCCTGCTCTTGCCAATCCAGCATGTTCCTGTCTGTCCTGTTTGTGGTTCCCTTCCCTATGCATTAGCAGAGCCTGGGCTCCCTCGGCGCCTCCTCCGTAGGGTGAGGGTTTTTGCTCCTCTTGTTTTCTAACCCTTTGATTGTTCCTGGCTCTCTTAATTGCTGGGGACCCAGCGGACTTCTGGGCTCCTTCTTCCTTTTGTTGTGGTAAGAATTGGCAAAAGCTGCTGCTGTTTGCAGAGTTTCAGACCCAAGTCCCGCTCATCTGCTCTCCTTATTCCACATGTATAAATAATATTTATGGAGTTGTGTGTGCGTGTGTATATGCACGTTTGGAGCAGCAAGGTGAATTCTGTGGTGGGAGCGGAGAGCTGGCTGAGCTGGCGTCGTGCAGGTGTTGCATGGAGCAGGTGATGCTATGCATGTCACGGTACAACCCTGTGGATTGTCTGTCCTTTTCCTGCCACTACGAGGTCAGATCCTTGTCTGTTTGTCCCTCTGACCTGAGCTTGCCATGGCCCTTTGCTTGCTACAACTTTCAGTGGGATTTGGAGACTGAGCCTCATCCTCTGCTGGCAGCTCCTGTGCATCCTGCGCATCGGTGCCGTGCCCGCTGATCCATTGGGGTTGTTCCTGGATTCCATGCCTCAGCTTAGGGCTGGGAAGGGACTGTTACCAGCCAAAAATCTGGTTCATCCAGCTCGTTACCAGCTTTGCCCATCCACACAAAGGAGTTGCTGCGGATCCGTGACACAAAGAGTGTTGTGCAGGGGTGAGGTGGTTGCTGCCAATCGCCGGCCCCATCGCTGGTTTGGAGAGAGGCTCGGAGAGGCAGGTGGATGGGGTTGGGCTGGACACCCCAGCTTGGGATTGGGGAGCAGGTGCTGGGCAGGAGGAGGAAGAGGAGGAGGAGGTGGCCATAGAAACACGCAGGGCAGCTTTGGGAAGCCGTTAGTGACTCCGGTGCACAAAGTGATCTCCTGATTCGGCACTTTCCCTGCCGCTGAAATGAGAGGTCAGTGCTTTTCATTTCCAGCTTGCACGCAAGCCCCCAGCTCCTGGGGTTAAAAATCTCCGTAATGACCTGTCAGAGAGCGGATTATTAGCTGTACAGAACTGAGGATGCTGTGGGGAGCAGATGGAAAATGGTCTGGCTGCGGCAGCCTGGCTGATGAAAGAATCCCTGGCATTTTTACAGTGTTTGCATCTCTGGAAATGCACCGTGAAGCTGCTTTCCAGGCTCCTGCCTGCTGGGGTTTGAAGAAATTTTTGTGTGTGTTTTTTTTTTTTTTCCCCCTTCTCATTTCTCTTTAAGTCACCTGTTTTTGAAGTGTCACTTTTAAGTAGTACCAGGAGCCGACAGGCCTGGAGCCTGGAGCTTGGTGGGGAAGGGAAGGACAGTGCTGCTGGAGAGGAGCCTCATCCAAATGGGTGGTCAAGGATTTCTTAAGGATTCTGGAGAGCAGGCGGCCTGGCTGGGCGGTGCTGGGAAGAAGCTGTTACATGTGTTAATTATGTCTCGTCAGGGTAATTGCCGTGACTGGGGTGCTGTGTCAGGTTGCGCGTGGGTGTCTTTTTTGTTTCTCTCCCTCGGTGGGGGGCTGGGAAGCAGGGAGGAGATATTTTGGGGTCACCTGCGGTGTGGGCAGGTAGGGCTGAGCCCCCTCTTCGCATTTAAGACTGGGAAGTCATACAATTACATCTCCATTTCCCGTTGGAAGCTTCTTGTGCCGGAGGTGATGGTGGTAAACACCCCAAATGTGGGTGCTGTGTCGCGCTGCCCGGAGGTGCGGGATGGGAACCCTTGTGCTTCCCACTGTGAGTTGGCCTTGGGCAACTTCTCTGACACGTCCAAAGTGTCACAGGCACTCTGAAGCCTGGGATTTATTTCCCACCAAGACACTCGACTTCCCTGGTGAGCAGCTCTTGTCCCTCACAGCGAGCGAGGCTGGCGTGGAGAGGAGCCCTCCCTCTGGGTGGCATTGGCAGGAGAGGAATCAATCCTCCCTCCCAGGGGCAGCGCTCGATAATTCAGAGGGAAATGGCGAGCAGGGAAACGTGTGAGTAATGTCTTGTTGGAGCCGAGAGCCGTGACCTGCCAGGGCTGGTATTGATCGAGGACTGGTGCCAGATGGCCGCTGCTGCGGGGGCGGCCGCGGAGCAGCCCCAGCCTGGGGGCTGGCAGGAGGATGCTGCGAGGGCGGATTTGGGAGGTTGGGGGTTTCACAGTGCCCAGATCTTCCCTGCCTGCAGGTGTGGCTGTTGACGATCTATTTGTCTGCTGTTCATGTGTAACCCTGTTCTCTTTCCTCTCCCTTCCAGCAGCGATGCCGTCACCTGGGCAGACCCCGACCACTGGAAGCCCCCCAAGGACGTAGGTGACCCCCAGGGCGTGGAGGCAGGGAAGAGCCTTGAACCGTGAGGGGCCGTTAACTCTAAGATGTCCTTGAGCAGCGGAGCTTCCGGAGGGAAAGGAATTGATGCGAACCCGGTTGAGACATATGACAGCGGGGATGAGTGGGACATTGGTGTAGGGAATCTCATCATTGACCTGGACGCTGATTTGGAGAAGGATCAGCAGAAATTGGA
The DNA here is from genome assembly GCA_013398175.1 of Climacteris rufus. NCBI lineage: Eukaryota > Metazoa > Chordata > Aves > Passeriformes > Climacteridae > Climacteris > Climacteris rufus. The sequence goes on along the minus strand of VZRZ01003480.1, from coordinate 182,068 downwards.
AATGTCGGGCTCCAAGGAGGTGGGGCTCCCGGCACCCAACGCAGTGGCGACGCTACCGGATAACATCAAGTTTGTTAGCCCAGTGCCAGGCCCACAGGGCAAGGAGGGCAAATCCAAGTCGAAAAGGAGCAAGACTGGCAAGGACAGTGGGAAGCCGACTCCAGGGTCCTCCCTGTTCACTCCCAGTGAGGGAGCTGGTGGCAAGAAGGAGGCTCAAGGACGCTCTGGGGATGGTGCGAACTCGGGTGGTTTGGTGCCCGCTGTCACCCCGAAGGGCTCGGAGAAGTCGGCCAAGGCGTCTCGCAGTGTGGCCGGCTCCAAGAAGGAGAAGGAGGGCGGCTCATCCAAAAGCAAGAAGGAAAGGAGTGAGGGTGCAGGGGCTGCAGTGGAGAAGGAGCCCAGCGTGCTGCAGCCCCTGGCCCTGGCAGTGAGGGTGGGACAGTATGACGGGGGCCAGGGGACAGAGCCTGCTGCTGCCGAGCAGCTTGGGAGTATAGCTATTGACACGGGAGCTGCGCTCAATCCCTTGGGAGTAAAGTCAGAGCTGGAAGATGGAGAAAGTGAGTGCCGGCAGCTGAAAAAAGTGAAGTCGGAGAAGGTAAGAAAGGTGTTGGGGTGAGGGTGACGTTGCTGCTTCTGTGCCAGGCTGTGCCACTGTGGGTGATGAGGGAGTGGGACTGTGTGTCTTGAACTGCTGGGGCCAGCCCTGACATCTGGCTGGTGCCTCCTGGTTCAGGTGTGCAGGTGGTTTGGCCGTGTGATATGCTGGTGTCTGGACACGGTGATGGAATGACACTGGTCAAGCTGTGCCTGGCTGCTGGGAACAATGTGTCAATAAATCACCTGCAGTCACTGTGTTCTGGGTGCCATCCAGCTGTACCCTGATTTGGTTTCCTCAGTGCTGTGGCTGTGCTGAGTGGGTCCAGGCCTCTCTGGTCTCTCTTGCTCTGTGGTCAAGGTGATGTCCTGGTGCTGTGCCCACTCCAGCTCCCAGCGGGACACAGAGTCTGTGCTGTGCTCTGCATCCCTCTGGCTTCCCCTTGTGTGTCAAGGCTCATTGCATCTTTCTGATTGCATCATGTGCAGAGAAGGATCCCTTAACGTGTTGGTAAATGTGGGATCTGTGTGGGCGCGTGGGTGAGCACAAGGAGCAGGGCTGACAGGAGTCACTGCCTTGTGTCTGGGTTTGCCAGTGGTACATGGGCTGTCCCACCCGTGGTGACAGTCTGGCCTGGGCTGGTGGGTGGCTGTGGATGTGTCACTCCTCCACTAACACATCCAGTGATGCTGAGCTGGCCAAGCTGCTCTTCAGGTCACCAGGGGCATGACAAGCCCTGCCAACAGCACATGGCTGATGGGGTGAGTGATTGTCTGTCCATCTGGGCGGCGCTGGGCTCTGGGTGGCCGTGTCTGGACGTGGCCATTTCAGGACTCTTTGCTGGTTTCCGAGCAATCGCAGCGGCTGATGCAGTTTCTGGCAGAGACGGGGAAGACACTGAGCACATGGGGATCTGTGCTGTCCTCTGTACCAGCGGCACATGGAGTGCCACCAGTGTGTGCCTGTGAAGCCATGTGATGTCATGCACAGGGTGAGCATCACAAGCGTGTGCGTTTGGGTCAGCTTGGCCCTATTGCCATCAACCAGTGCTGGGGTGTATCAGAGACAGGGTCACCATGTTGGCAGCCAGGAGCTCCCCAGGAGGATTTCTGCTCTGGTGTGGGCACTGGGATGGGTGGAGAGAGCACAATGGAGTTGGGAGAGGTGCTGAGACAAGGGATTTGTTGGGGAGCATATATGGAGAGAAGGGTGGTGAGGGTGGTTGGTCATAGGAAGGCTCTGGGACAAGGGTTGCTAAATTGGCTGGTACTTCCTCCACTTGAGAGGAAGACTCTTGAGGCAGATGACTGAAGCCTGTAAAATTCAGGAGTGGTGTGGAGATGGTATGTTATTCCTTTGTCCAGTCTGGCAGCAGAACAGAATGGAATCAGGAAGAGCAGCAGATGCTCTTCTGCAAGATGGACTGGAATGCTGCTGCTAAAAGCTGTGGGTGCTGAACGTCCACATATGATTTGGGGCACCTGGGTGGGTTTGTGGAGGAGAAACTCCAGGGGGATGTACAGAGCAATGTGTTTTGGCTTGGGAAAAGCGTGAGGAGGACGGGAGCTTGGGAAGTGGTTTGGGAAATACCTCAACGTGCTTTGCTGTTATGTTCCCTCATAGCCATCTGTGCTGGCCGCTGTCACAGCCAGCTACAGAGCTGGCTGCACCTTGGGTCATACCCTGCACAGCTTTGCTGTGTTGTTATTATTAAAGATTGATTTCTTTCACTGATAGAGCTGCAGAAAACTCTCTGCAGTTGGAGATGCCAACAGGAGGTGGGGAGTTGATGGATGAGAAGCTCCACACGCCCTAGTCATGTGTGCTGGCACCCAGAAACACCCCCTGTATCCTGGGCTCATCCCCCAGCATGAGCAGCAGGGGATGGAGGGATTCTGCCACTCTGCCCTGCTCAGGTGAGACCCCACCTGCAGAGCTGCCTCCAGCCCTGGAGTCCCCAACATCAGAAGGATGTGAAGCTGCTGGAGCAAGTCCAGAGGAGGCCACAGAGATATTCCAAGGGGTGGAACCATGCTGGGAAAGCTGGGGATGTTCAGCCTGGAGAAGGGAAGGATCCAGGGAGGCCTCAGAGCCCCTTCCAGTGCCTAAAGGGGCTTGAAGAGAGCTGGAGAAGGACTTTGAGCAAGGAGTGCCAGTGCAAGAAGAAATGGCTTCCCACTGCCAGAGGAGAGAATTAGATGGGATATTGGGAAGAAATTCTTGGCTGTGAGGGTGGGGAGGCCCTGGCACAGGTTTCCCAGAGGGTCTGTAGTCGCCCCATCTCTAGAAGTGTTCCAGGCTGGGTCAAATGGGGCTTGGAGCAACGTGGTCTAGTGGAAGATGTCCCTGCCCATGGCAGGGAGTAGAGAACATGGCCTTTAAGGTCCCTTCCAGCCCAAAAGGTCCTGCCTTTTCCACGCAGACACCTGGTGAGGACAGTTCTGCCATTTTACTTGTCCAGATTCAAGCACAACCCCCTCAGTGAAGGCTCAGCCTGGAGGGCTGATCCCTTTTTTGAGAAGGGATTTGATGTCTGGATCTGCAGGAACATGTGTCACGTTTGCACTTAGGAGGAAGCATTGGCTGTGTTTCGTCGGCCTCCTGGGGGCATCTGGATGGCTTCCTTTAGGTCGGGAAAACTGTGGGTGAAGAGAAGAAAGGTGTCTGCATGGTAAGGGGTGGGAAAGCAGTTTTGTGTCTTGAGGAAGAGCCTGGGGCAGGGTGGAGGACTGATGGGATGCAATGGGGGATGTGTGTTGGGCTCGTCCTGTCTCCCAGAAGCTGCAGTCATGTCCCAAAAATTGCATGTGGAGTCCTAAAGAGAAGCCAAGAGCAGAAGTACGTGCTGGCTGTGGGAGGGAGGGCAGCTCCTTCAGGCAGTGCATCGAGCGAATGAAGGCGGCAGGTTCATTCCAGCCTGGGGACAAACCCTGCCTGGGAAGCAAGAAACTTGCTCAGACCGAAACAGGAACGGCCACAACGTGACTCAGCCCAACCTTCGGTCTCCGTCAGCTTGTCCTTTGCTTAACCCTGCGCTGCTCCCGCTTCCGTTTCGGGCGGGGAAGCTGGTCTCCATCTGTGGATGAAGAAAGGGAGACTGTCTGTCCCTGCACTGGCTTCACCCTGGGGTAGGCGACCTCCCCGTAGTAGGTGGGCGCTAGGCTGGCAGCCTCCAGCCAGGGGCTTCTGTTGTATCTCCATTGCTGGACGAACAAGCATTTTAGCAGGGAGTATTTTTCCTTGACTAGGTGCTTCGATGCTGCAGCCAGTTCATGTCCCAGCCAGCTCACCCCACTTGCCTCTACTTCTTCTTTTGTGTTCTTGCTGTAGGGTTTGGCAGCCCTCAGGTCCTCGTTGGGTGTAGGAAGGAGCTTTGCTTTGGGTTTTGCCAGACATTCTTCCGTGTCAGCTGCTGCTCTGTGGCTCTGTGTCCACAGGAGAGTTCACCCGCGCTCCCACGTGCAATATAGCAGTGATGGAGCCTGTGGACATGGCCCATGGGCTCCATGGGATGTGTTTTGCCAGTGTGACTCCATGGCTCTGGTCACTGCTTCCTGGGGTGAAGCCTCAGGGACCGCATATCCCAAATATCCTTTTCTTGGTGCAGCTTTTGGCCATGTCCTGGCTTGTTATGTACTCTCCTCGAACCCAGTGCCATCGGTGTGTTGGGACACAGGCACTAACTTCTCCAGGGACGGGGCTGATCATGATGAAACCCACTGGCAATAACCCTGCTGAGACCTTCTGGGGTCTCTGGGATGGGCTGAGCGCCTCAAGCAGGTTTGCCTTAGGCTGTGGTCGGTGCCTGGGCAGTTCCTTAGAGCCCCAAAAATACTTGGAGGGGGGCAGCAGTGTGAGCTTAAAATACTTCTTGCAGCAGGGAGAGATAAGAGCTTATGCTGGTGAACCCATGAGCATGGGGACCAGTGGCTGGTTCGGTTCCTGGGTCACTGGGGATAGCTGGAGCAGAGCTGAGGTTTGGTTTGGTTTGGTTTAGAGGGACACTGGTGCTGGGAGGGAATGGCAGCTCTTGGTGAGCAGCCGAGCTCAGCAAAATGGCCGTGCACGGAGGAGCAGCGCCGGCTTTGCCCCACCGGCCGCCATCACGTGGCCGAGCTGGCCCCAGGGCTGATGGCTGAGCTGGCCCCTCGCTCGCCACCCCTGCACCCACCACACTGCCCACACCGGGCCCCTGCACCCGCTCCCGGCACTCCGGGGCGCGCTGGCCCGGCCGGGGGATGTTGAGCATTAAACAAAAGAGCCTCCCAGCTCTTGGCTGCTGCTCCGGCTTTGTTTTGATTGAGAGGTTGTTCGGCAGGAGGAGGGAGGGGGTTTTTTTTTTTTCCTTCTCTTCTGACGAGCGTCCAGATGCGACGCTGCTGCAAACAAGGGAAAGGCAAACAGAAGCCGCTGGAGACTCGGCTCTTCTGAAAAGCCTCTCTGGGTCACGTGCGCTGCGGTTTCGGGCAGCCAGGAGGGTGGATTCATCCGTGTCCCTCTGCGGGAGAGGGGGTGGAAGCCACCAGGGCATTTTTCCCCCTGAATTTCCCCCCAGCCACAGCGTGGTTATGCCCTGTGTGTGCTCAGAGCAGAGATCCCCGCTCTGGGTGACCTGATAGTGAGGGGCTGTTGTAAGATAGGGGACATTGCAGTGTGTTCACCCCAAAACTGATGTGAAAATGCACTTATGGTTCTGTGGGAGGAGAGCGTGGCAGTGGAGGGGCTGCTCAGGGTTGAGTGGCAATGGAGGAAATGAGGTGGTGACACCATGCCGGTGGCAGCTGCCAAAAAATAAATACACCCCAGAAATGCATCCCTGCACTCTCCCGGTTGCTGCTGCCTTGTCCAGCAGTTTGCAGAGTGGCTTTGGTGTCACCTTTGTGGACCTTCTTGCCCTAATCCAGGGATTCTTTCCCTGTGTGGTGCCTCCAGTGCTGGTCCTCTAGCCCCACGGTGGGACGTGGGGTGGACCCCCACGTGCCAGGTGTCCTGCACCATAAATCCTTTACCTGGAATGAAAGCACGGTTGCCTTTCTTTAGCCATTTTTCCATTGTTGGGGAGAGGGATGAACCTTGGTGGTGGATGCAGCAGCAAGGGATGGGGTGAAGGGTGCTTGTGTGACTCCAGCTTGAAGAGCTGAGTTCTCCCAGTCCCTCTGCTGGTTCCAAGCCCAAGAGGAGATGGCCATAGACTCTCCTAGGGACATTTGTTAACATGGCACAGAGCCAGGATGAGATGTTGCAGGCTAGTCCAAGCCTCATGTGTTGAAGATATGCTTGAGATTTTGACTCGTGTGGGGTTCCTTGTCTTGGGGCCAGAGTTTGGGTGGAGAAACTCCCAGTGGAGCTGTTTTGATGAAAACAATTGTTACTTTACAGCCCCTCCAAAGCCGGCTTTGGAGCTGGTATTCACCCTGTTCTTCATTTTCCCCAGGGATTTTTAGGACATGTGGGTAAGGACCTGCTCATGCCCAAAACCCTGGTTTCCCAGCCCTTGCCCTGCAGGGCTTGGCTCTTTCCAGGGAATGGCAGCCAGCGTGACATTGGCAGCTCGGGGAAGTGGCAGGCGCAGGCAGCTACCGGCTCCTGCCTGATCTGCTCGCCGTGGTTCCTTTTCTCCAGTCGTGCTGGAATCGGCCGCCTCCAGAGCTGCTGACAGGGCTGTGTTGGGAGGCCTTGGGAATGACACCACTCGTTTCCTTATCGTCCCCGGCCCCGCCGCCTGGAGCCTTCTGCTCTAGGAACAAGGCAAGAAGGGGGCACGCAGCCAACATGTGTCAAGAGCTACAAAGGAGGAAATTGGCCTCGTTCACTTCAAACCATGGGGTTAGTCCTGGAGTTTTGGCTCCTGCTGAGAGGTTATTTATATGTGGGCTTTTTTTTATAACCGCTGGATGTAGCAGGCTGGGAGTTCCAGCTGATCCCACCTCTGACGGCTTTACAAAGGGAAAATTGCATCTCTCCCTGGTTGCTTTTCCAGCTGGCAGTGTTAGGAAGGACTAAAGGGCTGAGTTAGCTTTGATGCCCAACCCATCAGCGTTGCTGTATCCCAGTGAATTGGTTGTCATGCTGAAAAGCAGCCCCATTTCCACTGGAGCGGGGAGCAGGACATGCGCTCCCCGTCAAGGACATGGTGGTAGGAAATGGAGCAGTACTGGGAAAGCACAGGAAACATCTCCCCACTCCTGAAGCGTGAGAGCGGAATGACACCGTGGTAACCAGGGGGCTGATAGAGGGGACACAGAGGAGGAACAGCCCCTTCTCTGCTTCCTTGGCGCAAGCAACCTGCAGATTTGCTCCCCCAGTGCTTTGATTAGACATTTTGATGGAAAGGCCAGCGGGTGATTGATCCTGCTGACTCACGGACCTGATTCCTCCTCCGAGAGCAATGGGAACTGCTGGAGATGGGTCAGATTTTGAGGCTAACGGGCTCGGGTAGACTCTGTAGTGTTTTTTGCTTTGCTTCCAGGCTGGCGGTGGCTGCTCATTAGCCTAATGACCCCAGTTACCCAGCACCATTTATCTGCCGAGGGAGATTTCTTTAAAGGAAGATTTGCGCCTCTGGAGTGCCTGTGCGACCCGAAGGCTTCAAAACCCGGCGAGCTGCTCCTGCGGCCCTGCCGGAGAGCTGATGCAGGGGGAGTGTGCCAGGAATAACCTGCTAATGAGCAAAGCTGCTCCTCCACCCGCCAGCCAGGGAGGCCGGGGGAAAGGGCTGCAGAGCACAGGCTGCCTGCATTTCCCTTCCTATGCTTTTAAAGGCTGCCTGTTTGGGGATTCGCTGCCTTCTCCCTGTTTTCTGCAGGCACGACATCTTCTGTGCCATTGCTTTCACGGTGCTGCATTGCTCTGCTGCTGCTCTCCAGGATGCTTTGGGCTGGAGCTGAGAAATCCATCTTCCCTGTGAATCCTTGTGTGCAGGCAACCCCGGAGAGGTGCTGGGCAAGAGGACACTTAAATCCCCAGAGCTGAAGGTGGACAGGAGAAAAGGCAGTGGACTTTCTGGGGCGACTTTGTGACATTCCTGCCTCGGGGTGAGCAGCGCCTGGAGCTCGAGCCCTCATTGGGTGCAAGAGGAGCCACCCCAGGGCTCAGAGCTGTTGAGCAGCAGCTGGGAGAGCAGCCCAGGGCTGGGAAGCAACTGCTGGGCTCCGGAGTGATTTAAAGCCACCAGCAGCCTGACGATATGTTGTATTTGGTGACAACATCTGCTCGAGATATTCCTGTCCCTGTTACTCATTCCTGCCCACGGACCAGATCAGGGAACTGATCTGATGTAAATAAACGCGCTCGGGGTTTTCTGGGGTGAGCTCAGGTTGTGGGCTGGCATGGGCGGGTTAGCTGGGATGGCTGGGGACACGGGCAGTGGTGGTGACACCTGGGGTGGGGATGGGGGCATGGCAGTGGTGGTGGCACCTGGGGCTGGAGATGGGGGCATGGCAGTGGTGGTGACACCTGGGGTGGGGATGGGGTCACGGGCAGTGGTGGTGGCACCTGGGG
>VZRZ01003480.1:90153-173538 GCA_013398175.1 Climacteris rufus | reverse complement strand
GGCAGTGGTGGTGGCTCCCCGTGCTGGAGCTGGGGGCTTTGCTGGGGTCATGTTTTGTTGTAAAGGTCTTAGGGGCTCACCAGCCTCTCACAGGGCTTGCAGTGGCTTTGACCAGCACCGTTCAATCCAGGAGGGCGTGTGGTGCCTGTGCTCGCCATCCCTCCTCCTCCCTTGGTCCCAGCCTTGCCAGCTGAATGGTGCCGGCTCCATCCAGTGTTCTGTGGGCAGGATAAATCCCTTTGTGGGAAGATGCTACCACAGAGCTTTTGTATGGTGTGGTGATAGCACATGTTCACATCCCCTGACGTTTCCCTTGTACTTGACAGTGAAGTGGGTTTAAAACTTGGTGTCTAGATTTACTTTAAAATGCTGTCTGGTCCTGGTTCACTTGGGGTGTCTTGAAATGTGATGAATAGTGTGGATAACGTGCTTGCTCTGCAGGCCTGAGCTGGAATTCTGGTTGGAATGTGGAGGTCACCATGTTTTATATCCCCTTGAGGGGATGGGATGTGATAAAACTCAGCGGTGGGTTTTGTCCAGTGGTGAGGGAACAAGAGGACCCCCTGGGCTGCCCTCCCTTAATGTAAACGCTGGAGCCTCTGTGCCTCAGTTTCCCCTGTCCTCCACGCAGATCAGATGCTCCTGTTAGGCACAAGCATGGGCTTTGTCGGGGGGAGCACCAGGGTGCTCTGTGTGAAGAAGGCACCAGTGCAGCTGCAAATCCTGTGGCTGTGGCACTGTGTTCTTGTTTTTTTCCCAAGCCAGAAAGTAATTTCATTCTGGGAAGCTCGCTCGCTCCCCCAATTAGCCATGGAAATGCAGTGTTGTGATATTTTCCCCAGGTGCTATGCAAATGAATGTTGTTCCCAGACTCCCCCTGCTCACTCCTCCATCCCTCCCTCCGCTCGTCGGGATGCAGGTACACCGCCTCCTGTGCTGGGAATGGCCCCACTTGTCTGTTTAACAGGTGGCTCTGGCATGTCCTGCAGTGAATCACGTGCTGTGTGGCTGGGGGTCACCAGCCTTGGGATCAGCCCTCAGAAAAGGACCCTGAAGCTGGGGTTGGTCCTGCATTCAAGCTGGGCTGGAGGAGGGAGAGCTGCATCCACCCAATGGCTCATCTGTGGATGGTGGCAAGTGGAGTCATGGGGTGTGTTGTCCGAAAGGGGAGGCCATCCCAAAAATGCATCTGCAGCTGGTGTTGGTGCTGGGATGCTCCATCACTGGAATGGTGTGGCAGAGGGGCTGCAACATCCTCGTGGTCCCACATCAGGCATGGTGCGTGCCAAGAGCTGTGGCTGATGTGACTACGCCAGCTCCAAGCAAGTATTTCTAGCTGATGCTGCCCTGCCAGCTTGGGATTCCAACCCACCCATCCTAGCAGGACATCAAATGCCAGGTCTGTGCTTCTTTGTCCCCCTGACCCGCCATGGCATAGGGAATAGATGCCCCTTTGCAAGGAGCAGGGAGCAAAGAAAGGGTGGTCAGGCATTGGAACAGACTGTCCAGGGAAGTGGTGGAATCACCATCCCTGGAGGTGTTAGAAAAGTGTGTGGATGTGGCAGTTGTGGATGTGAACATGATGGTGCTGGGTTAATGGTTGGACTCGAGGTCCAGCCACTGCAGGTCTTCTTCAGCCTTTATGATTCTATGGAAGCCATGGGAGAGAATGGGGAACATCAGAGCTGGAGCTGAATTCTGGAGTCTAGTGGGGAAGAGAGGCTTGGAGGAACAGAGCAGCGCTGGGTCTGGGCTCTGTGTGCTCAGGGGCCAGGAGAAATTGTTTTCCAAGGCTGAAAGGGGAGGATGGCTGGGTGCCAGGCAGCTCTTTGAGGTGGTGACAAAGTCATCAAGCAGAGCTGGCCTGTGCTGACGAAGCCTCTCCCGCCCGGGTGCAGACGGGACCAGCGGATCTATGGGGTGCCTTGTACACAGAGCGAGGTTTCAGGGTTTCCAGGGCTGTTTGCTGTTCTGTGGTTTGGAGGGGAGGAAGGTGACTGTGTCTATAGATCATGGAGCTGGTTTGCTGACAGGAAGGTTTCTTTCTTTGCTCAGCATTAACATTTCAAGGTGCAGGAACTCTTCGGGTATTTAGTGTTTTATGGTCTTGCAGGCTGGCTATTAATGCTCTGCTTTGTGGGAAGGTGAGGGAGCTGGAGGGGCTAGGTGTGAATGACCCTTTGAAGGAAACCAGCCTTTTGGTCAAACCCCTACGGCCACGAGCAGAACTGCCCTGACTTGGGGGAAGAGTGGAAGCCCCTTGGTAGTGGAGAGAGCAGGTGGTTCACCTCTCAGGCTGGATCTGGATCTTGCATCAAAAAAGCCAAGGCTACATGTCAAACCATGCCCAAATGTGACCAAATGTGCTGTGGCTTTGCCAGATCACTGCCTGGCTTGTGGAGGAGTCATGTCCCAGGAAAGGCCCTGCTTTAGAAGGGTTCACAGTCTGTGCTCCTGCCTGCTGCTTCCTCCAGATCAAGGAATCAAGAGCTGTTGGTGTTCATCATGATAGATCCCTCAGTGGTAGCTTGGACCAGTTTTGTGTCCTGTCCATGTGGTGTCTCCAGGTGGGTTCAGTGTTCACCTGTTCCCCCAAGGGTGTGAGGAGGTTCATGGCATTAAAAAATGAAAATGTTGGGCTTTCCAAGCTGTGCATTCATCAGTAGTGCCTTGACTCTGGCTGGAGCAGCTCCCTGTGTGGGGCCCTGCAGAGGTGGAAGACACAGCAGAGAGGGCAGCAGCAGATCCAGTTCTGGTTTTTCTCGTTGTGTGAATAGAGGCTCTTTTGGGGCTCCCTTGCACCACCCCCATACCCAGTGCTCTCAGAGTGCTTGAGCCCTGGGGCCAAATGCATCTGCCTTCCCACGGGGAAGGGTCTCTCCTCAGCTACTCTTGGCTGGGAAAAGGGGACAGAGCCATCTTCATGGTGTCCTGACAGTTTCCAGCCTTCAGCCGCAGGAACAAGAGGGACCAGACTTGCAGGTGCCTGTTGTTTCTGGGCAAGAAACCAATGGTTTCATCCTCCAGGCCACCAAAGCAGCCAGATTTTTCTGGGTGAAGAGGGGATCCATTTTGTTGCAGATCTGGTAGCACAAGGAGCCTGTGATGAGAGGTTGCATCCTCTTTTGCAGCCACCATCGTGAACCAGAGCGTGTTGAGTGTGGGTGAGAGACAGGGGTTTTGGTAATTGGACCTTTTTGGGCATGAAGACCTGTGTTACAGTCCAGTGCTTTGCTCCTTGCCCACCTCTCCACTGTTGTGTGTTGCCCAAAAGCCTTTGGGAACATACCTCCCTGGCTGACCCATTTCAAACGTGTCACTGAAGCAGCACCTGGTGAGGTGCCTCAGCAGCCCCTGTCGACTGAGTGATCCCAGCCTCTTGCCAGCGAGAGGCCATTAAAACTCAGCCTCCTCTGGGAGCTGATGGTCTGATATGGGAGATGGGAAGAGCATCACTTTCAATTTCCCATTGATCCTGACGAGCTGGCGTGGGAGACTCGAATGGCCTGGCTGTGTTGGGGACTGTTAGCTCCAGCACTCAGAGCTGCTCTCAGGTCTGCTTTGCTTCTCAGTTCTAGGAAATGGAATAAAGAGAAAACCACTTAGGAGGATTTTAATCAGAACTTGGCAGGAGAACTTAAGGAAACCCAAGAAATCTTCTGACAACCGCACTTCACGCTGAGATTGCCAATGAATGGAAAGGGCAAAGACAGGGCCGTGGCTCGTGTGGGTTGGGTTTCTTCTGGCTCGTTTAATGGGATTCCATTAGCATTCCTGCCCCCCCGGCTGGGAGGGGAGAGGGAAAATAAGCGTTCTTCAATGTGCTGGAGACTTGTCAGCTGGAAATGAGGCTGAGTCTGCTGGGAGTAGATGATGAAAGTCATCCCAGACCTGCTGGAGATGGCCAGCATGGCTCAGGAGGAGGAGATTGTGTAATTTATAGTAACCGTGGCCTTGGAGTTTGGGACAATCCTGTGGTATGGTTAGATTTCTTCAAGAGGTTGATCTTGGCAGGCTGGAAAGGTGGGTCTCTGTGAGCCTCATGAAGTTCAGCAAGGCCAAGTACAAGGTCCTGCCTCTGAGTCGGGGCCATCCCAAGCACAAACAGAGGCTGGGTGGAAAATGTATTGAGCCCAGCTCTGGGTGGAGGACCTGGGGATACTGGTGGGTGACAAATTGGACATCAGCCAGCGATGTCTGCTTGTAGCCCAGAAAGCCAACTTGGGCCACATCCAAAGGAATGGTTCTGGCAAGTACAGCGGGGTGCTCTGTCCCGCTCAGGTGAGACCCCATCTGCAGAGCTGCCTCCAGCCCTGGGGTCCCCAACATCAGAAGGACATGGAGCTTCTGGAGTGAGTCCAGAGGAGGCCATGGAGATGCTCTGAGGGCTGCTGTGGAGAGCCACGCTAGGAAAGCTGGGGGTGTTCAGCCTGGAGAAGAGAAGGCTCCAGAGAGACCTTAGAGCCCCTTCCAGTGCCTAAAGGGGCTCCAGGAGAGCTGAAGATGGAGCATCTTTGGAGAAGTGTCTGGAGTGCCAGACAAGGGGGAATGGTTTCCCAGTGCCAGAGGGCAGGGTTGGATGGGATGTTGGGAAGAAATTCTTCCCTGTGAGGGTGTGGCACAGATTGCCCAGAGGATCTGTGGCTGCCACATCCCTGAAAGTGTTCCAGGCCAGGTTGGATGGAGCTTGGAGCAACCTGGGATAGTGGAAGGTGAGGGTGGAATGAGTTTGGAGGTCCCTTCCAACTCAAACTGTTCTGTGATTCAGTGGTGCTCAGTTGTTGCTGGTGAGTGTTTTTGGGAGTGAGAAGTGCTGCTGTGAGGTTCAAAGCCCTCGTGGATGATGTCCAGGTTGGAACTAAGACGTATGAGGAGTGGATAAGCCTCTTGCTGTGATGGGAGATTTCCTCAGCTTTCCAGATCCTCACTTAGAGCTGATGGTGAGTTTCCTATAACATCTTTTTAGCCCGAGTTTCTTGGCTTAGCTGTAGCTCCTTCTGTAAATTGTTATTTTGGAAAATTTGATTAAAAATCCATGGAGCAGTATGAGTAGCTTGACCATTTAGGGGCAGGAGAGCTGCAGGAGCAGTTCTTGCGTGTGTGTCCTGCAGCTGGGTAACCCAAACCAGCTTTTGTTTTCCGATTCCTGGGAAGGGGAGCATGTAGTTCTGCTTTACAAGCGCGGGCCTGGCGTTGCTGAGCAGAAACCCCCCCAAGCTGTGTTTATTTGTAAAGGACTCTTCAAGACTGCATTGTACCACAGCTTTTTGTTTTATTGATATTCCAACATCTGGACTGTTTTCCTAAACGTGCTTTCGTCCAAGGAGAGATTAAGGGAGTGAGAACTGTTCTGATAAAGCTGCCAAAAATAATCTTTGCTTGAGACTAAGTACCGCTCTTGGGACTTTGTCTTGTAAAACAATTTGTGGGTGAGCATGAAGAACAATCCTAGGAAGCCCCGAATGCTCCAGATGGTCGTTCCTGCTGGGGGGTTGGAGGACTATAAATTTTCCACAAGAGTGTTTGAGTTTGTCACGTGCTGCCTGAGGTGATCTAATAGCAGTCAGGGAAGTTTCAGGAATTTGTGGTTGAGGTGACTGAATCCTTGAGAGGAGAGATCAGCATGCAGTGTGGTTGGATTGACGGGAATACTGCTGATGCACACATCCATCTTCCTCGCACGCCGCAATGGATTGCTCATGGATGCGTTGTCATCTCCTGTGACGAGCTGATGTAATGAGTGTGATAGCTGGTGTAGCTTTAGGTGTTGAGGATGTGATGGAGGCAACACGATACAGATCATCTGTGAGGTTTTGTATAAAGATCCATCTGAAAGTAGGTTGGTGCCGCATTGGAGTTGCTTGGCTCTCGGCACCTGGGAAGTGCCAAGCTCAGCAGAGTGCAGCAGCCTTTATGCTGCCCCCTTCGTCATCCTCCTTCTGGCAGTGTTTTCGCTAAAAATCACATGTCCGTATGCTGTGACTTTGTTTGACAACTTGTGCAGTGACAGGGAGCTGCACTTCTTCCTTGACGAGACGTGTAGGTATACATGGCATGTGTTCTCCGAACTTGCATGGCCCTGAAGCGAAATATGGTTTGGATGCCATCTGCTTCCTAAGGGGCAGAGTTAGAGCTGCTGGAGGAAGCTAAACATGCTTCCATGGGCTCTGTGCTGCCCCATGCCTCTCCCAAAGGACTTGGGGTTGGCTGCTCTGGATCAGTTTGGTTAATTGACAATTAACAAGGCGCTATTTAAAAGCATGCTCATAGGAGGACTTTTTTTCTGAGGCTCTTGGCTAGTGGCTTGTTTATCCCACCTGGGAATGACACCATGGCCCGTGAGCAGAGGACTCATGACCCTTAGAATATTCTTAGTTGGAAGGGACCCACAAAGATCATCAGGTCGAGCTTCTGGTAGGCTTGACTCCAGAAACAGGTATTATACTAACTTGGAGGAGGTTATGTTGGTGGATCAGAGTGTTTTTTCTCAGGGTTTTCTCTTGGCTCTAGAAACATGAACTCTGGACAGCACCGTCAGAAAGGATCATCAAAAACCACCTTGGTGGCTCTGCCTGCAGAGCTCCTCAAATTCCCAGGATGGCTGAATGCTGGCTGGGAGCTGTTCTGGCTCCTGCCTGGGGCCATGGGGCAGGATGGAGAGCCTGGCTCTGGAGTCTCGCTGGAGGGCTCCAGCTGGCTTGTGACCCAGGGGGGCTGAAAGCAGCCACTCTTTCACCTGGGCCAAGAATTTGTAGGGGTTTAATTGCCCTGTCCTGGCACTGGGCTGGAACACTCTTCCAGTGTCAGATTTACTGCTCTTGGCCCCCAAGCACTCAGTGCAGCTTATTCAGCTGGTGTGTTCCCAGTTTTATGGGACCAAAACTACCTTCTCAGCATAGTTAATTGGACTTTTTTAGTATCATTTGAATGTCCAACACTGCAGGTCCTCAGTTTGTTTTTTATGGAGAGGTGATTGTACTGTGTGTGCTTTTGAGTGAAGTGTGACCAATTTGGTGCAGGTTTTGGTCTTCTGTCTTACTCAGATCCTGTCTGCACAGGGGAAAGGAGTTTTTTATCTGTGTGTATTTTTTGTGGCCAGGGCTCCACATTCCTTCTTGAGCCATTTGCAGCCTGGTGGTGTTTGCTGGGCAGAAACTATTGATTGGAGCAGCTGCCTAGGCTTCACCCTGCAGAGGAGATGGTTTTGGGGAAGTGGGGATGGACAGGAGGACTGCCTTGGGCTTGCAGCTTGATGCAAAGGTTCATCCCTGAATCACTGCAGGATGTGGAATGTTGGCATGTGGATGTGAGTGCACTACCTGGGGAAGTTGGAAGGTGTCCCTGCCCATGGCAGGGGTTTGGAACTGGATGAGCTTCAAGGTCTCTTCCAACCCAGTCCTTTCTGTTGTTCCATAAGCTGAGCTTGGCTGATTGTTTTAGAATGGTGCTATCCTTCTTTGCAGGTCTTTCCCCCAGCATTGCCTGTCTTCTCCCTGCTGTCAGCTTCAGCACCTCTGCCATTCCCTCCTGTTGTCATGGTGGGGGGAGCAAGGAAGCTGGAGGAGCCAGGTTTAATTCCAAGTTGGCGTTTCATAGACTCACAGGCTGGTTTGGTTTTGGAAGGGACTTCAAACTCATCTCCTTCTATCCCCTGCTGTGGGCAAGGACACCTTTCCCAAGACCAGGTTGCTCCAAGCCCTGTCCAGCCTGACCTTGCACACTTCCAGGGATGGGGCAGCCACAGCTTCTCTGAGCAACCTTCACCTGGGAAAAATGTGTTTTCTTCCACCTGTGTCCTTTAAGAGCTGGGCTCTCCTGGATGACAGGCTGGGATTTGAGGTGCTGCCATACTCCTTGCTGCCCAGGGAAAGATGACAGCCATGGTCTTCCTGCTTAATGGCTCCTGCCTGAAGAAGGGAGCAGGATACATGGGGACGGGAGGCAGTGCTGGGGGATTGTTCTGCCTTGGGGTCTCCTGTCTTGCCATTGTCCTGAACCACTTTCAGCCCAGCTGGATTTCAGTACTGAGCTCTCTGGACACAGCTGGTATTTGATGCTGATGTTTTGGAAGATGGGAGATTTCAGAGGAGAGCTTCTCCACACATTTGTGTTGAGCCTAAGCTTGGGCACAGGAACTTTCCTGCCTCCTTCTGTGGTCATCAGAGCTTTGCTGCTCCCCCAGGAGGTGTCCTGTCTGCTCCTGGCCACCCGTTCCCACACCGATGCTCAAGGGTTTGTGCAGTCATGTGGGGAACTGGGTCACGGACGTGATCCAATTAAAAGCTGTGCTGAGTGACATCAAAAGCAGGTTTTAACCAGGCGGTTTCCCGACACTGCACAAATGCCTGTGTTGGGAAAAGAGGGCTTTGGGCCAGAGCAGGAATAAACAGCCATGGATGGATTGTAGTGGGTTGGTTTCTTCTGATGGTGGTGCTGGTCCATGAAGGCTTGCTGTGTTGGTAGGCAACCGTATGGACAACAAACCTGACTCCTGCTGGGATTCTGGCTGGTGAGGCTTTGTTTTCTTCCCAGAGAGCCCAGTCTCACTCCCCTTGTGGCCGTCCTGTGACTGCTGTTGGTCATGGAGAGCCTCATCACCAGGCATTCTGCAGGCTCCTTCTCTCCCAAGGGTGCAGCCAAGGGCTGTGGTCACAGGGGAGGCTGGAGCTGCACCGCACCCATGCCCATCCTCACTGCCTGGGGGCGGGGTGGGGGGGGTTGCCTTCAGTAATCCTGACTAATCCTTTAATCTGTATCAACACTGATAGGTATTAAAGCAGCAGATAAGGTTCAGACCATGGCTTGGAGCTCAGCGATATCCCCACCCTCTTCCAGCTAAATCTGGGCTGATTGCGCTTTCTCTTAAGGGGACCGTGCTTGTTTGCCGAGCAGCTGCACTGGGTTGAGAGGGTGGATTAGCTGCTCCCAGCTGGAACATGCCCTTGTTGCTGGGCTCCAGCTTGCCAGACGAGTCCATCGATCTGTCTACATATGTTCCTGGTGACCAGCATCCCGTGCTTGCTGGAGCAAAGCCCTCTGTCGGTCTGGAGCAGATCTGTCCCTTCCTGCTTTTCACCTGTGTTGTTCACCTGGATATGAGCCTGATTTGGCTGTAGACAGTTCACAGAGTTCTTAGGCAACAACACTTAGCTTTCTTGGAGCAACCAGTGCTGCAGATGTGCAATTCCTTGCCTACTGCTCACAGCAGAATTTCCCTCCTCCCCCACCTCCACAGCAGGACTCCCACCACCACATCCTTCTCCTCCAGGCCTTCCACACTCTTCTTTCTGGGCACTTTTCCTTGTGGCTGAGGTCTGCAATCTTCTCACTTGTACACCTTCTGGGCATCTCCAGTTCTCCCACTGATCCAGGTGGGACTCTGGAGCTGGCTGTCCCAGTGGGCAGCAAACCAAGGCTGTTCATGCTGGGAAGAGTAGCTCCTGGTCAAGTTCACTGTGCAAAACAAACCATCCTTGTTTTTGCCGTCGTAGGCTTGTCTGCCCTTTCCCTGTCCTCTTCCAGCTTCTCCCCATGCTCATGGGATTGCTCCGAGTTTGCCACCAGTTCCCTCATCAGCAAAGCCATGGTTAATCCTTCCCATAAATCCTTTAAGCTGACAGCAAACAACCCCCTTCTTAAACTTCTAGCACGCAAGCTCGGCTGGGACAGAGCCTGGCTCACAACCCCAAGGTTTTATTTTTGTTCCCAGATTATCACCTCCTGGTCCTTCCTGGTCCCAGTTTTGGCCAGCACTACAGACTCCCCTGCCATGGCTGTGGAGCAGGGATGGCTCAGGCTTGTGTGTGGCCTTCCTTTTACACCTGAGGTGTGACAACATGCAGGTTCTGGATTGCCTAATGATGGGTTCCAGGTGTCTCAGGTGGTTTGAAGTCACAGGTGAGGATTTGTTCCTTAGATTTCATGTGGCTGAGGCCACCTGTCCTGTGGGACAGAGTATGTTGTCCCTGTTTCTTGTCTAAATGAAGCTGGACGTGCAGCTGGGGGGGCCAAAATGGGTGAAAAAATGAGAGTAAAGCTTTTTTATGGTCACACTCACCTGTCTGCACCCAGACCCTCCCATGTTTGCTGTTTCAGCCATGATGATGGTGCGTTGACTGTTTGGCTCTTCCAGGTTTGTTTATTCCTGTAAAACACAAGGTTTGATCGCCGTTTTGGGCTGTATTTTCATTGGTGATTAGGTTAGGAGCTTCAGGTGTTGCACATCATCTTTTGGAGCATCTCTGAATATCTCTTCCTTGGAAAATCGACATCCACCAGGGCATTTGGCAGAACTCAAGTGAACAAAAAATTGACTTCTCAAAGTCTCAACCCATTTCTTGAGTTTCTCTCCTATGAAGTTTGGTTTCTCCGTTAAAGCTCCTGGTGAAATACACTTTGGAATTTATGGGATTCACATTACAGGACTGTCATACAAGAACCACAAACCTTTTCCCACTGTTGATCCCAGAGGGAGGAAAGGCTCCGAGATTCCCTGAGGAATATTGAATGGCATCTTGCCGCCGAGTGACTGTGTCTGGGGATTACTCACTAAAACAGAAGGAAGGGGAAAAAAGGTTAATGCGGCATTGGCAGCCGGCAGCTCCAGAAGCTCGTGTCCTTCAAGCTGCCGTGGTTCAGCTCGGCGGATCGGGTGCAGGTGGTTCTCAGCTTATCCCTCAGGTCTGCCAGAGGAAACGGGATTTGGAGGAAATCACATATTAAACAGAAATTTCTGAAAAATTGATTTCTTAAAATTGATCTTTTGGGGAAAAAAGTGCATTTGTCAGCAGGGGCTAATTGCAAAAGGCACGTGGCTCGTGCGCGCGGCCCTGTGAGCACTCTCTCTGCACAGGCTGTTTTCCTGCTTTCCTGGGCAGCATCACACCATCGTTGGGATTCATGGAGCAACCAGCTCTACCCCGACGCCTGTAACGCCACGAAAACCCCGGAGCTGAATCTGGGGTGAGTCGAGGTGGGAGGACACCCACGGGCAGATGCCAGGCAGCTGCAGAGCTGCTCCCATGAGCAGCGCTCCTGCTGCCGGCTGCCATCGCGCTTTCCAGGAGCTCCGGGGAGGATCAGCCTCTGGGCATTACATGCTTTCACGCAGGCTGATGTGCTTGCTCACCTACCACTGGCAAGCACGGGCTTGAACAAAAGCCGGTCGCCCGCATCTACGGGGTTTTATTTATTATTATTATTTTTTTTTGCAAACAAGCTGGGTGATCTGGGCTTGGCTGTTGGCACCGCGTCCTGCAGCATATGACAGATAATCGGCCTGGCTGCTGGCCCGCGGAGGAGGCGAGGCTCCCATCGATGCGTGACCTGGGAAGGCACGTCGGCTCCATAAATCACTGCCTGCTGCTGCCGGTGCCTCGCGCCTCTCGCCTCTCTCCAGCTTCTTGGCAAATCCGATATCCGCCGTGAGGCTCTGGATGGCTCCTCGCCGCTGGGCAAGTGTGTGCTCAGCATCTCTGCAGGGTGAGGAGGCAGGGCAGGCTTCTGGCTGGTCCCCTCACCCCCTTTAATGTCATTCCTCAAGGGATGAGCTGAGAAAATAATTTTGAGAAACTGCCAGCTTGTCATTCCACCCACATTCCTTGTGCTGGGGAGCATGGCTCATTATGGACACCGGGACTCCTGCCCAATCCCACCAACAAGCCTGTGTCTTTAAAAGCCGAGGATTGGTGATGAAGGGTGGGTTTGCTGGGTTTTGAGTAGTTACCTTGTGCTCAGCCATGGGATGCATCAGGTTTCTATTTCATGGGGGTTAAACTTCCCCAGATCTCCACTGCTTTGCTGTGCTTGGTCCCGAACAGTCCTGGGAGCAGCCACGTGTTGGGAATGGGGTCTGCGCTGCTGAGCCTTTGTCTAGGAGCAGTGAAATGACCCTTTGGGGGTGCCAAGCAGGCCATTCCTGGGGGTATCCTTGGATAGAAGCTGCTGCTGCCAGCTGAGCCTTTCCTGCTGGCTCCCTCCTCCAGCCAGCAGCTGCCCAGCACAGAGCACTTCATGCCTCTTCTCCAAGCACTCCTGAATTCAGAGCCCAGCTCCCTGGATTTTTGAAGCCACCAGCAGGTTTACTCAGGAGCAGGAGGAGAACTTGGGATCTGGCCATGGGCTTTGTTGGCTCTGTGCTTGGGATTACCAGCACTGAGTTTGGGGTACTTGAGGTTGTTGTGAATGGGGGCGGGGGGGGATGAATCCCTTGATCTCAGCATGGGCTTGTTAATGATCCAAAGACCATTTTCTGATGTGGCATGAAGCACCCAGGGTGTGCTCAGAGGAAGCAGGGTCAGGCCCTGAGCCGTGGAGCCCTGGCAGTCCCAGCACTCGCTAAACAGAGCAAAAAATCGCCGTAGTGTGTTATTCCAACAGTGGGAGCAGAGGCAAGCGGAGCTGCCAGGGGAGGCTGCCTCTGCCTGGATTTGCTGTCCTGGGGCAGGCAGTGGCACCAGGCTGGGCTGCCAGCAGGACGAATAGGAGAGTTAGGTGAGACTCCTGCAAACCACTGGTGGACTATTTCCATGGATGCTTTCCTTGTTTGTCTGCCTTTCTTTCAGAGCTGAGTTTTCCAGCTGTGGATCAGGCCAGCATCTCCTTGATTTCCCCTTTCTGGAAGGTTTTTTAATCCAGCTGTCTGTGCTGCTGTGTTCAGGCTTTTCCTTAAGCTCTGCTTCTCGTGGCTAAAGACCCAACAAAGGCAATCATGGATTCTGGTGCTTGGTTTAGTGCTTTTTGATGACAATGCTTTCCTGGCATCTCAGCACCTCCCCTTTGCAGGCTATGTTTGGGGAGCTGTGATTTCTGGGATCGGGCCATGGGGGCTTTGCAGGATGACATCTCCCAGGGACAAGCTTCGCTCTCCTGCTGCAGTTGGTGGGACAGGCCAGGGGTAGTGATGAGGACTGAGCTGTGCTTTGGCTGGAAGTGATGGTGCCTTTGCAGACCAGAGCTCCAGGGTTGTGGTGGGAGGCTCCATCTCCAGTCCCTGCTTGCCCTTGGCAGGGACGCTTGCCTGGCTTGTGGCTCTTGGGAAGCACATGGAAGGGTTTGTGGGTGTGGAGGAGTGGGAGACCTCTGTTTGGGGCTAAGAGATGACTTCAGGTCATGACTTTAGGGCTTAAAGCCCAAAACAAGGCATGGTTGTGGTCTGGGTACAGCACAGGAGTGGGATGCAGCTGGCGAGGCCACCACAGCTGCAGCTGTAAATAGTGCCCCTCTCCTTAGGAAAGGAGTAAATGGTTCCCTTTGCTTGCTGCATCCCTTTCTCCCTCCCCATGCCCCATTCCTCCTCCTGTTCCTCCCTGGCATTAATTGCTTAGGGGTTGCTGATGCAAGTAAAACAAGATGTGTCTGCAGCCTTGGCACTCGCCTGCATTCTCTGAGGTCTTCCTCTGCCTGTGTGCGAGGAGGTGG
The DNA here is from genome assembly GCA_013398175.1 of Climacteris rufus. Classification (NCBI taxonomy): domain Eukaryota; kingdom Metazoa; phylum Chordata; class Aves; order Passeriformes; family Climacteridae; genus Climacteris; species Climacteris rufus. The sequence continues at coordinate 160,119 of VZRZ01003480.1, read as the reverse complement.
GAGCTGCTGGGAGCTGCTGGCTTGGGAAAGGGCAGGTCTCCTTGTTGGCTGGCTCATGCCCACAGCAGTGGTCCCCAGAGAGGGGAAGTGGCTGAGCCAGGGCTGCAGCTGGGCTGTCTCTCCTGGCCTGAGGTGGTGGCTGGCTGACTCCCAGCACTCCCGAGGACACAAACAGGCTGGAGCAGGGACCGTCTGGCTTCCTGCAGCTGATGTGTAATGGCCGTAGCTGCCAGGCTGAGGTGATGATGACTGATGGTCAGGACATCTCGCCGGGCTGGGGATCATTTGTGCAGCAGCTAAAGCCAGCTGAGCGATGAGTTACGGTCTCTGGGCTTTCCGGGGAAGAGAGTGACAGTCATGGACCATGGGAGATGCTCAGCTAAAGGCACAGAACCCCGACTCAGTGATCTCCAGGGATGGCAGCTGTGGAAGCTGCCGTCACAGAGGGCAGGGAGGGCACTTGCTCCATTCTTGGTGGGAAGGAAAGTTGCTGATGTGATGGAGAAAGGCTTTTCCCCTCTGCCAGGCTGCCTCCCTCGTGTCTGCCTGCCTGCTTAGCACTGCCCAAGGCAGTGTCCCCGGCATGACTCCAGCTGGGTGCCGGCTCCATCTTCTGGTCTCTTCACTTGCTCCTCTGGGAAGTCAGTGCTGCTCTGCCAGCACTGCCCCTTGGCTTTGGTGTGTCCCTTTGGCTTTTGCCATCCTTATTTGTTACTTATTTGCCTGGTTATCGTTACCTGACCCGGGAAGGTCACCTTCTCCATCCTGTCTGTTGGTGTTCCTCCATGTTGAAAGGAATGATTTCCTGGCTTTTTACCAAGTTTTGACTCTTTAATCCTGTTGAGCCCCTCCCAGCCCCAGATCCTTTCCTAGTCCCCATGCAGCTTTGCTCAGGCTTTCATCCCTGCAGCCATCAGCTTCCTTCTCTGAGGCACTGCCCTTCAAATGCCAGCATTTGGTTTTTAGTCTCCGTGGCCAAGAAGCATCTCTTGGATCTGCCTTATCAGCTGTGCCCCTCTCCTTTCCTGGCAACCTCTTGGAGGCCCTTGGGGAGCTCTTCCGTTGTCTCCACAGGAGCTACATGATGTTTAGGGCACATTGCCATGGTCTCTTCTGTAGAGAAAACCTGGGCGGTTTTCAGACAGGCACTGGGGTGTCACCTTCTGCTTTGGTTTGGTAAAAGCCACCATCAGGTCAGATGTTGGCAGAAATTTCCAAATGATGGAAAGGGTAAGCAAGGAGGGCTTTTGCTGCCCACACCATCTGAGCACAAGAGTTAAACATCCATCCATCCATCCATCCACATCTTGCCTTCATGTGCACCTTCCTGCCTGCTCCCGAGTGTCCTAGAGCTGCACAAAGCCCTGCTGCTCCCTGGCCAGTATCTGGTTTCCTAGCCCTGACCTGCAGACCATCAGCCCACTAACAAGTCCTGGCCATCCCAGAGCTGCTGGTTGGCACGTTGGGAACCTTTTCCCTCTGTCCAAACAACATCTTGTGTGATTATTGTCAATAAAAAGGTGTTGCTCCTTTCCCTCAGTTATAAGTGGGAGTAGATGAGTGTGTATGGACATGCTGCCTCTGTGTTTTCAGGAGAGACAGTGTGATTAAAGGTCAGAGGGGTTTGTTACAGACAAATGCTTCAGGCTGCAGGAGAGGTATCAAAAGCTGTTGGACAACCATTGCTGGAGTCCTGGAACTTCCAGCGTAGGCTGTGGAGGACTATCCCACTGGTAATGAGGAATCCTCTCTTACAGGGTTCCATGAGATTGTGATGCTGATCCAGAGATATTCCTGGGAGGGACTGGTATCCTGCCATGTCCTACTTGCCTTGACTTTGTATTTTTGTGGTTCTTTTTCTTATTTTTTTTCTCCCTAAGATCCTGGAATTGAAAAAAGGATTTATCATTAATTAAGAATTAAATGCCAAGAAACACTGTGGGATCATCTTCCTGAGGAACCTGGGAATGTGGACCTGTGGAGGGTGGTGGCTTCCCCTGTGCCAAGGGCATAAAAACCCTCCAGGCTCTGACTTATGACTCTGTTGTTTCTTTCCAAACAGGACTTGTATTTCCCTCCATGGGCTGCCTGTTTGAGCTGACAGCAAGGTGGTCCCTCTGGCCCCCAGGGAAAGGTTGATTTTTAATCAACCTGTGGCTATGTTTGGGGCCAAAGCAGCAAACCCCAATACTCAAGCATGGTATGCTTGGGGCTAAAACACCCTTATTTATTATTATTCCACTCTTTTTCGTGCCATTAGGATTTCTCTGCCATAGCTGGCTGGTAATTTGAAGAATCAATGAAATTTGAGCAGGGCAAGAAATGAAATTTGTGAAGATCTGGGCTTGCTTATGATGGGTCTGTCTGCAACAGTATCTTTGCCTTTTTTTAGGAATGCCAATTAAAAATCCAGGGTGTTGGTTGAATATAATCTTGGCCCCGTTACTACCTGATCTGTGTGCCCACCAGCCCCTGGCATCTTATTTTTGCGTGTCCATTTGTGAAAGGTGCTGCTGGATTGGAAGGAGGCAGAGTGGCTGCTGGTGTTGGACAGTGTTTTTTCGGTGGTGACTGTTTTTTGTCTCATTTTGCTTTCTTTTGTGGCGAAGTGGAACCATTTCTCGTTAGCTGAAATTCGGTGACCCATGGGTATCCCTGCGTGCAGCCCGAGAAACGCAAGGTTAGAGGCTAAAAACCTTTCTGGAGCTTAATTGGGCTGGCAGAAAGCTTCAGCCGTGGGTGGTGTCAGCATCCCCATTTGGTGGGGGCTGATTTGGATTTCAGATCCAAGCTCTTCTCCTCGCTACAGTCCGGAGGAGCTGATAAAGCAGCTACTTGAAGCTGTTTTTCTATTTTTACATGGAGTGCTCTCAAGGAGGAGCACTGCTGCGGGTGGCACAGTCCTGTGATGCAAATCACAGAGCTTGGCTCCCTGAGATGTGCTGAAAGCCCCACCGTGGGCTCCACCACTCCCCAGCTGTAGGTGGCCTGCAGGTGATGAGTTATGGTCTGGCTTGGCTGGGGCTCAGCTCCTCTTCTCCCTGGCTCAGCTTTTCTGCGAGAAGCAATCGATCCTCCCCAGCCGTGCTGCTCGACCGCTGGCGGCTGCTGGTCGTCAGCACAAATCCTGCCAGGTGAGACCTCCAGGCATCACAACCCAGCTGTGTCCAGCAGCCAGGCACTGGGTCCCACAGGAGCATCAGCTCTTCCTCCTCCTGGCAAACGTCCCTGGCCACACTGGGGGCTTGGATCTACGTGAGCTTTAAGATCCCTTCCAGCCCAAACCAGTGTGTGATTCTGTGATCAGAGCAAAGGCACCGAGCAAAGACAGGAAAACTGCTTTTCATCCCCGTGGCTGGAGGTAAAATCCAGAGTGATGGTAGGTGTTGGGAGCCTGTGCGTTCACGTGGAAAGCTCGTTCCTCCTCCTCTTACAGCTCATCTAGAGATTTCACAGCAATATGAGCACATGTTGTGCTGCTTTGGGGTCAATGCCCGGGCACTGTTCTTCTTGGGGGTTAGAGAGGCAGCAGCTTGATTTCAATAATTAATAAAACCTTGGGAATTGGCTTGAAAAACTTCCTATGGAAATTGCTTTGTCCTGCGGGCACTGATTCCTGCATATTCCCAGTGGCAGCTGATGGACACGGGTGCTAACTGATGCTCAAAGGGTTGGAGTGAGCCCAGCATGAATATTGACTTGTGCTGCTTTAAAAATAGTATGATTGAAAGAATTTGCTGGAGGACTGGGATTTGGGGAGTGGGGGGAGATGCAGTCTTGGGACACAGCACAAAAAGTGAAGACATTTGTCATTCCCATGTTAGCATGAGGTTTCCATCTTGTGTGCCGGGAGGCAGGAGCACCACGAGTCCCCGCTCTGTGGCCACCTGGTTTGGAACACATGTGGTGACACCCTCTTCCTCACCCACATCCTCGTGTATCATGTGATTGGGCTCATTCCTTGCTCTCTCTCCTCCTGTAACCTCCCCATTAGGCCGTGGAACAGAGCTGGCTTTGTGTCTGGAAAGCACCAGGATCTCTCCTGGCAACTGGAGCAAAACCTACAAAGAAGAGGAGATGAGAGCCAAGCGGGCGGCTTCCTAAACGTGCAGCCTGCGGGGGCTGGGACGTGCACACCATACCAAAGCAGGTCTTTAATATTAAATAGATGGAAGGAAGATGTCTCCTTTTGCCTGAGGGATAAATAGATCTGAAACTCCTCCTAGACTTTGCTGCTTGTTGCATCCAAAATATGTGTGTCTCGCCCTGGAATTGAGCCTCTTCAGAAGCCACCAATACCTGGCTACAACCCATGTGTAAAAATGCTCTGGTATTTGTGGTGTATGTGGGATGTGACAGCAAGTCTCTGGAAGAAGCATCCAAGGCATGGATTTGCCTCTCTTCCCCCCAGTCCATAGCTGTGTGCACCCCGTGGTCTGGATGTGATGCTTCTCACGGTGCCACCAAGTCAAGTGGTTCCCTGGTGCCCTCCAAGCGGTGCTCCTCCAGTGCCAGACCTCCTCCAGGAGCTGTGTAGGTGCCTCAGGAGGTGCACCCTGCTTTGCAGGGACTGAGTGTTGTCTCCTTCCCTCCCACCCCTTCCCCAAACAAATTTTGTAGGCATGAGCACTGTGCAAGCGGCTTGGAGAAGAGTCCACGACCCACGAGACCTTCAGGACCAAATGCTGTGTGTTGCCATGGGCTTTCAGGTTTCTTGTGCAGGAGAACTGCATAGAAAACTCTTCATCTCAGCACTGCTGTTTGTTGGGAGACCGATGGGATGAGAGAAGGAGTTTTTTCTTCTCTGCTTGGCAGTGCACCTCACAGTACAGCCATGGAGGTTGACTGTAGAGCTGAAGCTGCTCTCTCATCATAGATGTTCATTTTCATGGTTGCAGTGTGGAAGAACATCAAGAAAAGATATTTGCATAAAACCCTGCCAAAATCTGGCAAATCTGATTGCCTGAACTTGGGCAATCCCAAAACTGCTGGATGTTGGCTCTCTCAAAGGAGGACAGCTGCCATGTCTTGGAAAAACTGTGAATGTGGCTTGTTGGTGATTCAGAGCCTGGCATGGGGTGGATCTGGGGTGTCAGCAGCACTTAGGGGGTGCCGTGGGGAATGATGTGTGTTGTATGGTATTGATGGAGTGTTGTAGGAAAGAAAGGGGGAAAGAGCAGAGAAGTGGAAGGATGAAGGATTTTCCCACTTGGAAAATACTGGTGTGCTTAGGAACAATTTCCCTGCCAGGAAGCTGTGGCCAATGTCTGTCTTAAATGTTCCTATCCTTGATTCATCCCATTTCCTCCTTGCTCCTCTGCATCATCCTGCGTAATTCCTCTCTCTCCTTTGATGTTTTCATTCCCCATGTGTTTGTAGATTATGGCTGTGTCCCCACATAGCTGTGACTGAACCAAGCTATCCATATTTAGCTCTTCTAATCTCCTCTTCCAAACCAATCCCATCAGCCTTGTTATTTTTGTGCCTCTTCTCTGAACTTCCTTCAGTTTATTTCTTGTGTCCTTTTCTGTCATGAATGGTCTAGTGAAAGGTGTCCCCGCCCATGGCAGGGGAGTGGAATGAGATGAGCTTTACAGTCCCTTCCAACCCAAACTATTCAGGGATATTCAGATGGCATCTTGGAGATTATCCCCTCTGGGTTATTGGAAGGACCACCCTGAGGTGGTGCTTGACTGTTTTATGTACATCTGTAACTCCATATTGCCCCAGTTTTCTTGCACAGTGACTCTGATTGGGAATGACACTTGCTTTTGACCCTCTTTGAGGCCTTGGATGTTGCAGGCACAACCCAAGGTCGCAGCTTTGGCCCTTGTGCAAGGTCCAGCTGTCCCCATGCGACACTCACAGCTTGGTTGATGAGAACACCCCCAAGCCAAGCCCATCTTCCACCCCACACCCCATCTCTTCTTTGTCAGCTCTGCTCTGAAAACAACAGGGCCTTTCACCACTTGTGCTTTCACTCTTGTGCTTTACCAGTGTAAAAGTTGATTTCTTAGTGGTGTGAGAAAACCACATCCATGCACGTGGTTGTGTTGTCCGCCTTGGGTCCACAGTGACAGAGTGGTTGGAGTGGCTTTGTCCATTCTCACCTGGGAGTGGGTGCTGGATGCTGAGGTGGGTGTGCACACAGCTGGTCCCTGCACTGTGCACCAAGCAAGCAGAAGAACCAATCCTAGATGAGACAGGTCTGAGCCTGGCTCATTTTTGCTTCAAGGCTTGGATTCATCTCCTCCCTCTGCATTTACAAGAATCCAATTTTGTTCTGAAATGGTTTGTAAATCCTGAGCTGTCTCCCCTCTGGTTGACTTCTATGTACTGCAGCTTTCCAAAGGTAAGGACTTTGTGCCTGGGTAAGCATTAATTAAGTGATTGAATTATTAATGCTCTGGGTTTGCACATAGGTGTGTGTGTGCACGTGGCCCTGCCCTGGCATGAATTGCCGGAGGCCCAGCAGCCACAGTGTCCGGGTTTTGGAGGGTTAGGCTTGCGAGACTGAGGTAGAGGAAAATTGGGTGAAAAAACCAAAGGAAAGGTTGAGGCAGGCAGGTGGACCCGTGCCATTCCCTAGTGGAGAGCTGAGCTGCTGTGCCAGCTTCTTGTGCTCAGCCCTGACCTACCAAGTGTCAGCTTTGGCTTGTGGTTCTTGGTTGCTGATCCTGGCCAAGGTTTGTTGGTAACTTTTGTGTTCTCACTGTCTCCAGGAGCCTGTTTTTCAGTCTCTTTCAGACTGATCTGTTGATCTGTCGAAGTGGAGATGCCAAGCTCTGCAATATGTTCTTCATCCTGAGAGCTGCTTGGGTGGTGAGGCCTGTGCTTGGTGCTCAGGATCCCGGCCAGGGTCCTGTGTAGCACAAGGCAGACCCTGTAGGCAGGTTAAAATCACTTGCCATAAAAATGCTGCTTTTTTGTGTGATTTCCCTTGCCTACTTTGTGGATTTGGGTTTTAGGGATGTCACTGGCTTGGCTGTTTGCAACCTCTGTGTCCTTTGGCCGGGTTTATGGAGCTGGTGGTTATCAGCCAGCTTTTAACAGTGGCTGGAGCTGCCAGCGGTTTGTGAAAGGCCTCATGGATTTATATCCTCCTTGCAGGAGATTGATGTGCTGAGTCGCTCGTGAAACCTTTTATGTTGTCCTTTGCCTGCTCACTGGTGCTAATAGCAGCTGCTGAGCACTGCTCAGATGCTTGGGTGAATTGCCTGGCTATTTTGGAGGAAAGAAAATAAGTAAAAGCAAGACTTTCCCTCATGGTGGTTTTTCCACGTAGCATGTAGCATCCTGGCGTGAAGGACGCGTGGCTGGTGTTGGAATGCAGGGGATGCTGGAGAATGGAGATGCAGCAGTGTGAGAAGCCAACCACGCATCAGCAGTGCTGGCTGTGTTGACAGAAGGCTGGGTGCAGGTTGTGGGGCTTAATGGGAAACCTGTGTTCCCAGTGGGAAGTCATTTGCTATGGTCAGAGCTTTCCTGCTCGGACGGCACTGCCAGAGGTGAGGATGACTCCGGTGACCATGGCAGCAACGGTGCTGAAGAAGGGACCAGAGGCTGGGTTGGTCGGTGTGAAGGATGCTTGTAACCATCTGTGGTCAGTCTCCATGTTTCCAACCATCTCTGCTCTTCTGTGACCTGGATGCATCTCCAGTGCTTTTCCACATTGGATCTTTCCCCTTTTTCCCAACAATTGAGCTGCTTTCAATTTATTATTCTTTCAATAAATTAAGCTGCTGTATAAACTTAATTCAATAAAGGAGGAGATGCATTGTGGCCACTCTGTGGTTATCAGTGCTTGGTGATGGCTGAATCAGAGACCCAACGACGTGGTGGGACCGATGCACCGAGGTCTCATCTTGGATTTCTTTCTCCTGTCTCTCACTTGTGTCACCTGTCCCCTTTCATCGCTGCTCTTTGCTACCTCTCTCCTGCTGGAGACACCTTTTTTTTCTCTTCTGAGAGCAGATCTGATAGTCTTGTAAGTGGTTGGAGCAGGTGACTTGGTGCCAGCACGTCTGCCTTGGATACTATTCCTGGCTTTATTGAAGACACAGTAATATGCAAGACTGTGCCTCTGCGGCGTCTGCCTCCTCTTGATCTCGAAACGCTGCAAGCACTGAGATAAGACTGGCTGTGTTCAAGCAGGGATTTTATTCCCCTCTTTGCTGCAGAGAGAAGGCAGCTCGTCAGAGGTCGTGCTGGGTTGTATTTGCATTTCTCCAGCAGCGTGGCAGAGGTTGATAGCATCCAGCTGTCTGCATCACCTGGCTGTTGGATCAGTCCTCCACCACTGGCGTGCTGGGAGGTTGTACCTCCAGTGTCACCGGGTGGGATGTTGCACCCCGATATTCCCATTAACTGTGACCAGGTCTGTTTTCAGTGGTGCTGGTGATGGGGCCATGAGCTTTGTGCAGAAATCCTTTTACAGGCTTTGGTTCCTGTGGCCCACTCATCTGCTGCCAGAACAGACTTCCTCATCCAGGTCCTCCCCAAAGTGTCCCAAAGATAAAGACGAGCCTGAGTTGGGAATGTGCTGCCAACCCCAACACTGTGCTGCATTGTGCCATCCTTTTGGCCACCATCTCCTCTGGCCATTCTGCAGGCAGTTTCTGGTCAGGGAAGGGCTTTGCATGGGTGGAGCCAAATCCCCTCCTGGATCTCAGAGCTGGGGTGTGAGTGTTTGGCATGGCCAGGAGAGGACACAAGAGGCACCTTTTGTAGGCAGAGCATTCCCCTTACACCTTGGCATCACCAGACTGGGAAATGCCATGAATCTCAAGTAGGTGTCTGGAGGGTGGGAGCAGGTGGTAAGGAGCACTGGGAACAAGTTGTCAAGGCAAGTGGTAGGGAATTGGCCTCTCTTGGTTTGGTTTCAGGGGGATGCTAAGAGCCCTGGGGCTGGAAATCTGGAACCTCTGCTCCTTAAAAATCCTTACTTCTTATCCAGATTGCCTGGCTCTTTGGTGGTGGTGCTGGCCAGGAGGTCCCACGCTTGCTTGTCCTCTCTATGGAGTGAACTCGGGGGGTGTGATGCTCAGCCCGCTCCACTCTGCACACGTGGAAGCACATGGAAGCATTAATCCTTCCTTGAGCCATTTACTGCTTCTTGGTGGGGGGGGGAGGCTGTTGGAAATGTCAGTGCTTTTTTCTTGGAGCAGCTGCCCTGTTGCCCTGTGGGCTCAGATTTGCCAACTAAGGAACTCAGTGTATTCCCCAAGCGTGTTCCCGTGGTCCGTAGAAATAATTGGCTTTGTTTATTTGAGCTGGTGTTTATCCAGGGAAGGGAGATGTTCTTCTAGAACAGATTCCTTTTTTTTACATCTTGATGTCAGTGACCTCGACCTCCTGCTATAGGAAGAGGGTAGAGCAGTGGGCAGCAGTGTTGGGATCAGTGCCCCAGACCATCCTTCTGGCTCCATCCTTGGTCCTAACGCTTGTGCCACCATTATTTCCCTGCACGTGAACGTTTGTTGGAAACTCTTGTTGGCTGCTTTCTTGCTGGAGAAATCCAGCCAACAAACAGTCAGTGTTGAGTGCCACCTGTGCTGTTTGGGGAGGGATCTTCTGGAGCATTTTCCACGTGGCCTGGGGTTGAGTACTTCCAGTGTGTTGGGATGTTGTTGCTGGGGAATGTGACTGGGAGCTCTGCTTGCAGGTGGGTTCAAGATGGAATCATAGGCATGGTGGGCATCAGAGCCAACAATAGGATTTGTCTTCAGGTTCTGCCTCCCCAGCTTTGGGGTCATATTGGGGAAGTCTCTTTGAAATCCCTGCCAAAGTCAGGGTGGGGAAGAGGCACTGTGGGTGCTGCAGTTTTGGAGATGCCCACCAAAGATGCTCGTCTGTGGGATGGATCTGCTCCCTGGTGATATCTCCAAGGAGCTGGAAGCTCATGTTCCCAGCACCTACTCTGTAAAAGCAAAGCTGTGGGGGATGTGGTGACAGAGCAGGACAGGAGTGATGACATCAAAGCTCCCAAAGGTTGGGCTGAACCGTGCAATGATGTGAAGCATGTTGGCTGCAGCCTCGAGCAATGCTCCTGTAATGGAGCACTTCTCGTCCATATTTTGTTTCCTGGCACACACAGCCATGAGTTTGTGACAAGTAACGAGGCTCCCTCTTGGCTTTTGTTTTGTCTCTGTCTGCAGGAGTGGAAAGAACCTTCTAGATGAGAAAAATGGGCCATGTGGTGCATAGCTTCTTCATGTGGGGATACACTGGAGCCTAGAACTATTTCAGATGCTTTGGTGGTCTCACCCTGAGCCCTGCAAGGTCCTGGCGGACAGATGGGTTGCAACTCTGGGGGTGTCCTATGCTTTCACACCTTCTCTGCCCTTGGAAATGCACCACAGATAGCTCTGCTGGTTGCTTTTCTCAAGGGTTTTGGCATCACTCTTGGCTTTTATCACTCCAAAATGCACTTTTCTTGCCTGACTTTGATTACTGGGGACAAACCACAATTCTCATAAATACAAATGTGTGGTCTGGGTGGTCCAGGGAGTGACATCAAAATCAGTGGGGTGTTTTTATTTCTGGTTTGCCCTCTTCCTTCTCTCCCGTTAAGCTAATTGCTGCTGTGATATCCCCTTAAGGGCGACTGATGTTAACGAACCAGTGCTGCTAAGATGGCAGGAGCTGCTTTGTGTGCATCTCCCCGTGCCAGCACCCACTGCCATGCTTCCCTTCGTGCAGGACCCTGTTCCACCTTCCAGGGGGGCTATAATAAAGGGTAGGTTTTAATTACCCCCCCCAGAGCCTGGCATCCCACGGCGCTGTTGGCAGCACCCTGGGCTCTCTGTGGATTTGCTTTTCCCCCATCAAGCAGTGCCTGTGCTGGCCGCTGCCGCCCAGGCTTGGCTCCGTTCCACTTCTGTCCTCGGCAGTGGTGAAAGCACGTTCCTCGTGATGGGAGAGCCTCCGCCAGAAACACAAAGGGCTTTCATTAGGGGAGGCAGCGGCGGGCGGACACGGACGGCCAGCGCCGGCACGGGGAAGCTTCACCCCACGTAACTCCCACAGAGGGTGGCTGGAGACACACCAGCTCCCTCCAGCAGTGAGAATGTAGCTGGTATTTAATCTCAGAGCCTACCCAGCATGGAAAGAGAAACACATTTTCCTTCTGCAAAGGGCATTTAGGGCCCAGAAGTGGTAAGGGGGGGTTGGTCAGGAGGTGCAGGGCTCGCTTTGGGAACTGGGGATCGTGGCTAGCACAGCCCTGGAGGCAACATGAAAGCCACTGTTCTGGAGGGTGAGTGCTGCCCAGCAGTCTCAGGCCAGCATTGCCCTGTGCTCCCTGGGCAGAGGGAGCTGGGTGCCCCCTGAGGGGGAGGGCAGCTGGCAGAGCCACCCAGAGCTCCCCCCGCCATCCTGCATCTCCTGACCTTGCTCGGAAAGCAGGAGGGTGAAAAGACCATGGCACCAGGAGATAAGACATTTGTAGAGGGGGAGGTGAATTTCAGGGATTGATCCATCTGTCTTTTCCTCCAGCACGGCTTTCAGTTTTTTTGGTTGTGTCCCAGTGGGGAACCTCTGTTGCTGCCCTCACCCCTGGAGAACCACCTTGGGCCTTTTTATTTTGCTCTGGAGCTTCGGGCAAGGGAGCAGGAGAGCCGCCTTGTCTCCCCACGGCTGCTGAAAGAGGCTGTTTGTTCCAGAGCAGGGTGAGATATGAAATCCCATCAAGCCGCCTCACTTATTAGAGAGATCTCAGCGAGCTGCTTATTATGCACCGTGGCATAATGCAGATTACGAATGTGACCGGGCGATAATTAGCAGAGCTGGAACTGTAATTAAATGCTCCTGTGCTGTGTGGTGGTTTCTGTTGCAGAGTGGAAGGAAGCTGAACGGTCTCAGAACCCGCAGGTCCCCGACACGCACATGCAGCCGCTGCTCCCGGGGCGATGGGGGCGGGTGGTCCCTCTCAGTCCCTGGGCTGTTACTGCTGCCCAAGCCAGGCTCTTGGTCCTGGTTCCTCCCTGGTTCCTCCCTGGCTCTTTTGCTGGGGACTGGCTTGTGGTTTGCAGAACATGGCGTTGAGGAACCCCTTCCAAAGAGCCTCATGCTTCCTTGGGGCATCTTGCCCTGGATCTGCTGATGAGGTTCCTGTGTTTTGGGGGGTGATTTTCCTGTGGAAGTCTTCTGAAAGCTCCTCTGGCAGCCTCTGGGGGTTGTTTTATGCCTAAACCACCCTTCTGGAATCCCGTGGGATGCTTCCTATGGCCACTGGTTGTGGGGCAGCCTTGGAGGCGAGTGGTGATGGAGATCTGGAGATAGGCTCCTGGGGGAGAGCTGGTGCTGCTGGTGGCAGGTTGGAGATGGTTGTGGATCCAAGAGCTGTGCTGCTGGGGAGGGGACAGTGGGGTCCAACCACTACTGCTTGAGACCCCCAGGCCATCTGTAATGCTGAGATGGCTGCATGTGCTCTGACAAGATGTCAGGGCAGAGGATGGATGCAGGACAAGGAGAGGGCTGCATACAGAAGGTGCTTTGTATTCTCCAGCTGGAAGAACAAATCCACTTGCCCTATCAGAGCCAGAAGGTCTCTGAGTTCTCCACAGGGTCACATTTGTGTCTCTTGCCCACAGCCACCCCCATGGGAGCAGGTAGAAGCCGCTGGGTGGGTGTGATGTCCTCCTCCTTGCTCCTCTGCCCAGAGGTCTGTGTCACCAGGGATGCAGAGAGGCTCCATGGGGTCAGGAGTTGATGGGGAGGTGGGATGCTCCAGGCACTTGCTGTGGTTGTGGGCACCATATCACGTGGGGCAGGCGTGGTTGGATGTACAAGGTTCTTCTGGAGTCACTTGCCTTGCTTGAAAGATGGAGGCGTGTGAGCGAGAGAGGGAGCCGGTGAATTTGGCAGCTGGTCAGGACCAGGATGGGAGTCAGCAGCGAGGCTGGGGGCGATCATGGGCTGGTGCCCATGTCCACACTTGGTAACCACAAACCTGGCCTCTCCAAGTCTGTAATGTGTTCCCTCAGTAGAGATTCAGGAGGACTCTGGGTGTTGCGTTGGGTGCTCTAGAGGGATCTTTCCCCACTTGAAACTGGAACCCAGGCCAGCCCTTGCTGCTGATGTGATGAGTTTCCTCAGTCTGCTTCTCCTCTGAGGTTGCCCAGTGTCTAAAGGTACCAAGTGGTGAAGAGACGAGGTCTGAGCTGAGGAGGAGCCGCTCTCCCCAGAGCTGCTGCAGGCCCTCGCAAGCCAAGGCGTGGGGGTGGCTGGCTGTGGCTGGCTTGGCTGATGAGCTCCGAGGATGGGAAGGTCTCCACCCTGCCCTTGCCTTGGCCAGCCACAGAATCAGCCTGTCAGCCATCCTCCTTCTGACACTGCTGTAATCTGCTTGCGTGGCAGAGCCAAGGACCTTGGCTTCTCAGCAGCAGGGTGGCTTGGCCAGGCTTTCACTTGGCATGTTGGCTGGTTGGCTTTCCAAGCCCAGCTCTGGCTGTGGGATCTGGTTTCCATGTGCAATGAGAGCACAATGGCTGGATCCGTCTCTGAAGCAGATACTTGCATAGGAAAGAGGAATATGATCCAAGTGCCTGTGTCTTCAGGTGGTCACAGGGTACATTTGGAAGGAGAAGGATTTTGGTTTTCATGGGTGCTGAAGGGAATCTGCTACTCGTTTGTCCTGTCCTGCCAGTTGAGCAGAAGCTCTTCTAATGAGCCATCAGGTCCAAAGTCATTGGCTGCATTAACATCTGAGCCATAGCCAAGAGGCATCCTCACCGGGGATGATTACAGAAGCCATCAGGGAAGGAACTTGGCACAAGCTCTTTCAAGCAGGAGCACAGATATCTCCTGCAAAAGGACTTTTGGGTGTGATCTCTGTGACTACAGAGCTTCCCCAGGGTTACGTGGGTATGGGCACGCCAGGGTGAGAGCGCCCTGCAAGATCCTGGTCCTCTGACGGGGTGTGGGATGTGAACCGAAGGTGGCAGCCTTGCGCTTGAGGTTCTCCAGGAATGCAGATGCCTGCTGATACTTGTTCTCCCTTCTGTGTTCCCGTCAGTATTCCTGACGGTGACCACGTGTTTCTCTTTCCCCACAGATGGAGTCTCCGGTCTCTACGCCCGCAGTGTTGCCCTTGCACCTCCTCGTCCCCGTCGTCAACAACGACATCTCGTCGCCATGTGAGCAGATCATGGTACGCACCCGCTCCGTGGGGGTGAACACCTGCGATGTGGCCCTGGCCACCGAGCCCGAGTGCCTGGGCCCCTGCGAGCCGGGCACCAGCGTGAACCTGGAGGGCATCGTCTGGCAGGAGACGGAGGACGGTGAGTGTCACGGAGCTTCTCGCTCTCCGACAGCGTCTCGGGGGTTATGGCAGTCCCTTCCTTCCCATGTCCCTGCTGTGTTGTTTGCTGGCATGTCCTGGGCTTTCTCGCCACCAGCTGGGTGGTCAGGACAGAGGAGCCATGTGGGAGCAGCCCATAATCCGTCTGGCAAAGGGAGTAACGGGCCAATACTTGCGTCAGCCCCATGTGTTGCGTTATCCCCTTGCCCAGACAGCGGGCGAAAATCTAAGCTGCTATTTCTCTGTCCTTCGACAAGAGCTGACTTGTTCCGGAGGTGCCAGGGGAAAGGCTGTGCCAGCCGGCACGGGAATTCGACAGAGTTGACTTCATTTTTGCTTGGCAACCCGCAGGTCTGTCACAAAAACGCTCAGACCCTGGGAGGTGGCAGAAATCTCCTGCTGGATTAAAAAACCCCAACGGAGCTCTCAAAATCGACTCGGCGGGAGATCAGCCTCTCAGCTCTCTTGCCAAGCCAGCCCAATCTTTTTTTTCCGCTGGAGCTCCTCTCATCCGTGCACAGCTTGGTTTGCTTTCCCAGGTCCTTTGATGGGTTTTCGTTGCTCTTGGGGCTCTGCCAAAGAACGCAGGGATGAATAGGTGGCTCAGCAGCCCACGGCGAGTGCTGGAACCCGGCCTTCCCTCCAGCCTCGGTGGGATGCCGGAGGTTTCTGCCTTGGGAGGCACAGAGTGAGCTCCTTGTGTTTGTGTCTGGAAGCAGAAGCAGCCCAGGAGCACAAAGGTGAGAGAGTGCAGCGGTGGTGGAGGCTGATTGATGGGTCATCTCAGCCAGGTATCCATGCTCTTCTCTTGGGCACCTGCTCCCACTCTTCCAGTGCTGTTCTGTGTGGACAGTGAAGCTGTTGGCCTTTATCCCCAGTCACTCCTCGCTGAGACTCTTTATTATCTGCGATGGAAGCTGAGCTGAAACATCTATTCCCATGAGCTGGTTCCAGTGGGTTCCCTTCTTGTCCCATGCTTTGGGAAGGTGGGAGTGAGCCCAGTTTGCCTTTTCTCTCTTCCTGTTGGGAAACTGGTTTTGAAACCGTGGTTGGCACATGACCGAGAGCTGTGATGGCCCCCGATGTGAGCACTGAAGTTGTTCCCCTTGGAAAAAACATTGAGAAATAGCACCTGAGCTGTTTGGGAAGAGAGCAGTGCGTGGATCATGCTGGGGGAGACTGGGAAGTCTAGCTTGGGATGGAGACCTTCACACTCCTCTGCCCTCTCTGCTTTACTGCCCATTCTGTATGGAAAAACTCACATGGACTGAGGCAGCTGGGAGCTGAAAGTGTGTTTTTGCTGCTGCTCCGAGGCAGAAGGACATCACACATTGTAAAATCGGTGAGAAGGAAACAAAGCAGGAGGGTTCAGGAGCCCTGCTCTGCACATCCCAGGGCTGGGGAGCTGCGCAGGGGATCTGGTCCAAGGAAACCTCTGCAAGGTCTGCACTGCTCTGCCAGGTCCCCAGCATGGTGTGATTTGTGTCTGCAAGAGACTGATCATTTTATGGGGTGCAACACCTTCAGCTGGGGAAAATAAGGCGCAGCCGGGCTGGATTTTGGGACACACAGCAGCACAGAGGAGCCTTGCCACCCTCCACTTGTGGGGCTCCCCCACCTCCCCAGCCCCATCAGCCTGCTGTCCTGGTGTGAATTCCTCAGTCCAAAAGCCCTGGAGCTGCAGAGTTCCCTGAAGATCACAGGACTGCGGAGACCCCCATGGCCAGCAGCAAAGCTGATGAGGGCTTGGACCTTGCATGGGGTTTTGTGGTTGGAAATCAGGAGAGGGTCACAGTGGCCGTGGCAGGACAGATGAACTAAGCATCCCTGAGGCAGGGAGCACAAAAACATCCCCCCCTGCCAATTCCTGGTTGAGAAGCAGTGCTGTGGGAGCAGTTTCTGTTCTCTCCTCCCTTTTCTCCTGCTCCTCACCCCACTGTGGAACTCTGTGCCCGTCTGCCTGTCCGTCCGCATTACCCCTCGCTTCTGCAGCCACCATTTCGGAGCGTGCCTTGGAGGCGTCCTGTGATTTCCCATAGCCCGGATATTTTTAGTCTGTGGTAATTCAGTGAACTCACGCAGGGATCCTTCTCTGCCAGCCACCGTCGGGAGCAAGGATGTCGCATCCAGCCCTGCACAGGGCCAGCCCTGACATTGCCTTTGGTCGCTTCTGGTCGGCTGCGTGCCTTGGCTGTGGTCACAAGGCATCTCTCGTCCTTGAATGAGAAGGCAGGGGGAACCATCCCTGGTTTTTTGCCTGGCATCTCTCCCCTTGTCAGTGGTGGAGTCAAGGGTGGTGCTGGACTTGGCTGTCAAGAGCCGGAGCTTGGGAAATGTTGAGGGATGCAGCGAACGTCTCTCCTTGCCCAAAGGATACAGAGGAGAATGTTATACCAAGGACATGGCTGCAAAGCCAAATGAGGTGCTGCCAGCACCTGGAGAGTCTCCTCAAGATCTCCAGAGGGATCTCAGCACCTCACCCGGAGGGATCCATGTCTCCCCCTGCTCCTTGGGATGTAGCAGCTTCATTGGACTGCTTGGAAGGAGAACAGCTCTTGGCTTGCAGCAAGCTTAGAATCACAGGATGGTTTGGGTTGAAGGGACCTTAAAGCTAATCTCATTCCAACCCCCTGCCATGGGCAAGGACACCTTCCACTAGCCCACATTGCTCCAAGCCCTGTCCAACCTGGCCTTGGACATGTCCAGGAATGGGACAGCCACAGTTTCTCTGGCAGTACCTTACCACCTTCAAAGGGAACAATTTTTCCCTAATATCCAATCTAAATCTCCCATCTTTCAGCTTAAAGCCATTCCCCCTTGTCCTGTCACTGCTTGGCCTTGCAAAAAGTCCCGTTTCAACTTTCCTCTTGGCCCCCTTTAGGCATTGGAAGGGGCTTTAAGGTCTCCCCGAAGCCTCCTCTCCATGTGAGGCTGCAAAATCATGGAGAAAAGCTTCTAAAGCCAAAGCCTTGCAATGCTTGGAAGGACATGTTGGAGCTGACCCATGTGAAATGGGAGCATGAAGCTTCAGAGAACCTGAAGATATCCCTCCTGCCTCGAACACCAGCTTTGTCCTCATCCCCCATGATCCTCCTTCACCACCATTCCAGGTTGGTGTTGGGCCGAGGTCTGGTCTTGCCGGTGGACACCATTGTTCTCCTTCTCACACAGCCGTGCTGGTGACACCAGCCCTTTGCCAAGCCTGTCTTGCTCCCCCTTTGGTGGGGAGCAGCTGTCTTGGCAGCTCCCCTAGTGCTGTTAGGTGTGATTCTGATCCACAGGAACTGTTAACTCATCTGATCACTCTGGGAAGCATTGCTCTCTTTGCTGCCCCTGAGCTGCCAGGTCTCCTCCATCTCCATCGGTGGAGCTGGAGCCTGGCTCAGAATGTCACCTCCTCACCTCTGCTCCCTGTGGTGCCACATGGATGCTAATTGTAGCCAGAAGAAGCACAAACCCTGTGAGCAATGAAGATCATGGTGTGGCAGCACGTGGAAAATGTCAGCACACTCCACATCCCTTCCTCCAGCTCCTTGCTGGGATGTTGGCAGAAAGTTGCTCATGGGAGAGCTCATGCACTCTGGGCATTTGGATTGTCCTTTTGCAAACATCTCATGAAGTTTTGATGGATGGAGCATGAGCATGCCCAGGGTTGTCAGGTGCCAGCGTGGACATGTCCTTACTTGAAGCAGGAGGGAGATGCAAGGGGAGAGGATGGAGAAGATGGGAGGGTTAGAGCAGAGACTTCTCAAATATGATGGCTTAGTCACTTAGACACTTCCTCTGCCAGTTCCCGTGAGATCTGTGAATGCAGCTCATCAGGTCTCATGGACTTATGCACCTTCATGTTCCTTAGGTGGTCTTGGGCTTGAACTTATAGAGCAGGTGGTTCTTCCTTCTCCCAGTCCCTGCCTTTGCCTCCTGTCACTCGGGAGGTGTGGTTGGAGCACTTGCTGGTGAAGATCAAGGCAGACAAGTCATTGAGTCCCTCAGCTGTGGGCTACCCTGACTGTGGGCTTCCTTTGTGTGTTTGATTTTCTCCAAGAGGTCCTTGTTGATCCATCAGGCCTCCTGGCATTTCCACCTGACTTCTCTTTGTTGGGATGCATCGCGTCTGAACTCGGAGGAGATGATCCTTGAACATCAACCAGCTTCCTTGGGTCCCTCTTCCCTCCAGGGCACTATCCCATGGCACTCTGGCATACAGATCTCTGAGTCAAACTCCTCTCTCCTGGAGTCCAGGGCAGTGAGCTTTGTGTGTGCTCCAGTCCCTGGCAAGCATTGTGTTGGATGGCCAGGGACAGTCATGCACCATCTGAGCATCCATCTCTGTGTGCTATGATGGGATGATCCTGTTTCCCTCTGGATCTGCCAGGGAAACTGTGTTCAGCTTGCCTGGCAAGGTTCGGTAGAGGGGACTTCTCTGTGAGAAACTTACAGAAACTTCTCTGATGTCAGACAGGGTCAGCCAAGGCCAAGCCTATCAGTGATGAGAATAGCACCTTTGGGATAGTGTTTTTAGGAAGGGGAGAAAAAGCAGCCCCCATTCCCCATCCCCCCATGCTGTTTGGGGACAGAACTTGAGCCTGGGAAGAAGCTGGGGGAAGGTGTTTTAAGATTTGGTTTTATTTCTCATTAACCTACTTTGATTTGATTGGCAATAAATTAAATTAATTTCCCCAAGACGAGTCTGTTTTGCCC
Organism: Climacteris rufus; assembly: GCA_013398175.1. NCBI lineage: Eukaryota > Metazoa > Chordata > Aves > Passeriformes > Climacteridae > Climacteris > Climacteris rufus. The sequence continues at coordinate 141,116 of VZRZ01003480.1, read as the reverse complement.
ATGATGGTAACTGGTGAGTGATTTCCCCTCACTGGGTGAGGTGACCCTTGTGCTGGCCATGCCCTGTCCCATGGTGTCCCCTGTCTCCTGGCAGGAGCATGATGGCCATGAACAGCTTTGGGTCTTGTGTCCCAAAGCCTGGGCACTGTGGGTCTGGGAGGATCTCTGCCTGTGGGCAGGGTTTATGGAAACTAAATGCTGGATCACCCTGGAAATGATGCAGCTGGAGAGAAAATGAAGAAGAGGCATCTCAAAGATGATGCAGCTGAGGAAGAAGAAGCATCCCAAGGTTGGGCATCCTGGAAGTGGTGCAGCTGGAGAAGGAATTCATGGAGATGCTCTTGGTTGGACTTGGGGGATTCATCTTGGAAAAAGGGGCAGACGTGCCCCAGTACAATGGCTCCTGGTGCCCACAGCAGCACTGTCCTCCATCCCATGTAATCCCAGAATTTTCTCATACGTTGCCTTCCTGGATGGGCAACCTTGCACCATCACCCACCCTTAACCTTTCCAGCCAGAATACAACTCTGGGGTGACATGAACACAAGGTGACCAGGATGCCGAGTGATTTGCACCCAGATTTGGGTAGTATCAGTTCCTTAAGAGTTTCAAAGATGTCACCTTCCCATGAAACCAGGTGAGATGGGAGTTATCCAAGTGGGATTTCTCCTCTTCAAGAGCATCTCCATTCTCAGGAGATGTGAGGGCATTGCCTCCTTACTGCCGCCCTTGTCATGCCTCTGCCTGCTCATCATCCTGCCACGGGAGGGGGACACAGCGGGTGAAAAAAGCTGCTTAGGATCTATCCCGGGGTTTAAATTGTCCTGGGTTATTGTTGGAGGATTAGGAGGGGATTTGGTATGATTGGTTGCAGCGGGTTAAATATAGGCTGGTGTGTGTTGGAGGGCTGGTGTTCCAACAGGGAAGGAGGGACAGCGTTGGCTCTCTTTGCCCCTTCCTCTTTTATCTCTCTCTTGTAATTGTGGTGGCAGGGAGGAAAAAACGCTGGCACCTCCTATTTAATATCACACACTGGCCTCAGGATGCACAAGAGACTCCAGTGGTTTGTCATGCAATTAACTTCCAGCGGTGCATGTGGTCTTTGCTGGCTTCAAAGAGGGATTGAACTGGTAGGGAGGGCAGGGAGACTGGGAGGGATGGGATCTGGGTTAGGACTGCTTGTCCCTCAGTGGCTTCCAGGTCCTTGGACAGCTGCTGGGAGCATCCCACAGCAGTGTCCTGGGAATAGTGGGGCTGGGTTGGGGTGCAGGATGCAGCCAGGAGCTTCTTTGGATTTTAAGGAAAGGGGGACAGGCACCTGCCTGCCAAAAAACACTGCCATTAGCAGGAACAGAAGACCATACCCCACATGCCCTCTTTGGGATGCCTGGGGCTGGCATCCCCATCTTCCCATTAGTCTTTCCATGCATGGGGCTCTGGGCTCCCAGCAGTTGCTTTCTCCCTCAGGTTGTCTCCATCATCACATCTTGGCCATGCCTGTGTTACAGCAGGTTCCCAGCACCTTCCTCCAAAGGCAGGACCCAGCCTCTCTTACTCACTGGGATGAGCCAGTTGTGGGTCTTGGCCATGTGCTGGCACTGTGTCTTCCCATGACCTGCTCCCAACATTTTCCAGGAGGAGAAGGAGAAGATCTGCATTTCATTTCTCTTTCTGAAGGAGCCCCACGTGTCGGGGCTCGGCTCCATGTATTATCCATGCTGAAGCCTGCAGCTGGCTGCTGGCACAGCACAACGAGGGATGCGGGCTGAGATTTATAAACATGCTTCAGGCACAGCTGCTCCGGTCTCCCTCGGCTCCATCCATCTCCCGGGGCCGTATATCTCACTGCGCTCATCAACCCTTGCAAACACGTTTCTTATCTCCTGAGTTTTACCTTGCTTGGATAAATGTGCCTGGCATGACGGACTCTGCTCCAGTTGTGCAGAAATCAGAGCCATCCATGGCAGGGAGGAGATGCCCCAGTGCTGAGGGATGCTGTGGAAGACCTGTCTGCCTCCCAAAAGAGGTGCTGAGGGTCCATGGCCTCGGTCCATGGCCTGAATTAGTGTGAAAAAGATGAGACTCCAAGATTTTCCAAATGCCAATGCCTTTGCTCCATTATGGGAGGATGTGTCTCCATGGGCGGTTCTCCAGGTGGAGATACAGGGCAGAGGGATGTCCCTGGAGGTGCTGGAACAAAGCAGTGCAGGGTGACAAGGGTTATTCCACCAGGACTGGGTTTTCCTGCTAGGGATAGTCTCCTTAGTGGGAACGCTGGGCTCAGCTTGCCATCTAGTGGCAGTAACAGCCCTTTTCCGGAGGCCTATGGTGTTCATGGCCATGCTGGTTTGTAGCCCTGCTGGGGGGTCTGCAGCACTGCACTGGAGTCCATGGCCTTGCTGGGGGCTTCCCAGCCCTTGCTCCCTGGAGATTGCCTTCTCTACCCTACCCAAGCACACATGGAGCCAACGTGGATCTTCAGGCCCCAACCCTGAAATCCCACAGCTCCTTGCGGGTCACTGGGTTTTAGCATCCCCATCAAAGTACAGAGGAGGAGAGGCTAGGTGAGCTGTGCCAAGGGAAGGGATGAGCCAGGAGTCTCCAGCTCCCATCTTAGTGCCCCTCCAGCCCTGAGCTCTGTGTCTCATCTCTCCTGAGAGCCCAAGACTCCTTGTCTGCCTTCTTCCAGCCTGTCTCAAGGGGCAAGTCCCTGACACTGTGGGGTCACACCTGGCCCTGTCTGACCCTCTCCCCTTGCCTTGCAGGGATGCTGGTGGTCAACGTCACCTGGAGGAACAAGACGTACGTGGGGACACTGCTGGACTGCACACAGCATGACTGGGCACCTCCCCGGTAAGCTCCTGGTACTGAGGGCAAACCCAGCCCTGTATGGCCCCTACAGCACCTGGGACACTCTGCCCTGTGCCTGCGGGGCTGCCAAGGGGTTGGCATCTCCTCCTTGCCCAACCCAACAGCTCCTCCAGCTCTTTGCCCCCAAGATCGCACATCCCATGTCCTGGGGACTGGAGATGGTTGAGCACATCCCAGGGGACCTCTCTGGTTCGTCTGTCAGTCAGTGGGGGGATAAGTCTGCAGGACTGGTAGCGAGGGGAGTAGTGTCCACCATGCCCTGGGGACAGCCCAGGCCAGCACGGCCATCTCTCCATTAAAACCTCTGTGTCCTCCTCTCGGCAGGTTCTGTGACTCTCCCACCAGTGACCTGGAGATGCGCAACGGCCGGGGCAGGGGCAAGCGCATGCGCCCCAACAGCAACACGCCGGTCAACGAGACAGCTGCCGCCTCGGACAGCAAAGGGACCAGCAACAGCAGCAAGACCCGGGCGGGAGCCAACAGCAAGGGGCGGCGGGGCAGCCAGAACTCCTCGGACCACCGCACCCCGCCCAGCGGCACGGCCGAGGACGTGAAGGCCAGCCCCTCCTCCGTCACCAAGCGGAAGAGCAAACCCCTCTCCGACATGGAGCTGAACTCCAGCTCAGAGGACTCCAAGGGCAGCAAACGCATCCGCACGAACTCGATGGGCTCGGCCGCGGTGCCACCTGCCGCAGTCAAGGTGGAGCCGGCTGTCCTGGACCGCAACTGCCCCTCTCCCATTCTCATCGACTGTCCCCACCCCAACTGTAACAAGAAGTACAAGCACATCAATGGGCTGAAGTACCACCAGGCCCATGCACACACGGACGACGACAGCAAGCTGGAGGCAGATGTGGACAGCGAGTACGGCGAGGAGCCCTCCCTGCACGCCGATGTCGGGACCTGCAACGGTGCTGCCAGCTCACAGAAGGGCTCCCTCTCGCCTGCTCGCTCAGCCACCCCCAAGGTGCGTTTGATGGAGCCCCACAGCCCCTCTCCATCCAGCAAATTCAGCGCCAAGGTCCCCTGCAAGAAGAAGGTGGGTGGGGAAGGGGACACAGACCCAGGTGCCCTGTCCAATGATGGTTCTGAGGATGGTCCCTCGGTGGCCGATGAGACGAGTAACGATGACTTCGACTCTCTGGAGAAGCGATGCATCGATAAGGACAAGTCAAAGAAAGCATCTGGTGCTAAGCAGGAGAAGATTGCTTCCAAAAGTTTGAAGTCTGCCAGACCCATTGCACCAGCCATCCCCCCGCAGCCGATTTACACCTTCCAGACCGCCACCCTCACCACAGCCAGCCCTGGCTCCTCTGCTGGCCTCGCCACAACCGTGGTCCAGACCATGCCCAACAGCCCCCAGCTCAAACCCATCCAGCCCAAGCCGACGGTGATGGGAGAGCCCTTTGCTGTCAACCCTGCCCTCACCCCTTCCAAGGAGAAGAAGAAGAAAGACAAGAAGAAGAAGGAGCCCAAGGAGGTGGAAAACCCTTTGACTCCTGGCAAAGCCTGCAGAGCAGAGGAAGGCAAGAGCCCTTTCCGGGGGGAATCCAGTGAGCTGGGGATGAAAGGTGAGGGGCTGCTGAACGGCTCATCCGACCCCCACCAGAGCCGGCTCGCCAGCATCAAGGCCGAGGCGGATAAAATCTACAGCTTCACTGACAACGCGCCCAGCCCCTCCATTGGTGGGGCCAGCAGGCTGGAGAACACCAACCCAACCCAGCCCCTGACCCCGCTGCATGTCGTCACCCAGAATGGGGCAGAGGCCAGCTCAGTGAAGACCAACAGCCCAGCCTACTCGGACATCTCCGACGCTGGGGAGGATGGGGAGGGCAAGCTGGAGAGTGTGAAGGCGAAGGATCCAGAGCAGCTGGTCAAGGAAGGCGCCAAAAAGGCTCTTTTTCCCCCACAACCACAGAGCAAAGAGTCTCCCTACTACCAAGGCTTTGAAACCTACTATTCCCCTGGCTATCCCCAGGCCAGCCCGGGGCCTCTGAACCCTGGCGGGCAGTCCACGGCCGAGACACAGGCCTTGAAGCTGAAGAAGGACGAGGAGCAGGAGAACCCAGAGGTGAAGGTGAAGAACGAAGGCTGTGAAGAGAAGAAGACAGAACTTGGCAGCAGCTCCAGCCAGCAGCCCTCAGTCATCCAGCAGCGCCCCAACATGTACATGCAGTCCCTCTACTACAACCAGTACGCCTACGTGCCGCCCTATGGCTACAACGAGCAGGGCTACCACGCTCACCTGCTGAGCACCAACCCTGCCTACCGCCAGCAGTATGAGGAGCAGCAGAAGCAGCGGCAGAGCCTGGAGCAGCAGCAGCAGCGAGGGCTGGAGAAGAAGGTAGAGCTGGGCTTGAAAGAGAGGGAGGCAGCGCTCAAGGAGGAGTGGAAGCAAAAGCCGCCCATGCCCCCGACGCTGACCAAAGCTCCGAGCCTCACAGACCTCGTCAAGTCGGGGCTGAGCAAGCCCAAGGAGCAGGGAGGTCCCGACATGGCCAAATCTGTCATCATCCCCAAGCTGGAGGACTCGTCCAAGCTGTCTGGCAGCCAGGTCGCCGAGGGGCTCAAGGTGAAGCTGAGCGAGGCCGGTCACCTCGGGAAGGAGACGGCTGAGACGAAGGCTGGCTCTGAGTGTGGCCGGCAAGCAGAGGTGGACCCTGTGCTCTGGTACAGACAGGTAATGCCCTGCCCTGTCTGCCAGCCCAGCCATGGGTTTGCTCCAGGCTTTGCTGGGGCCATCACCTCGGAGGACCTGTGTTATCCCATGCTTATGGTGGAACTCCATGAGATTGCCTTGGAGCCAGAAAAAGCATGGGGCTGTGAGGCTTTGGATGAGCTAGGGAGAGCCCAGGGAAGGGGAGTGGAGTTTGCTGGTCTCTTCCAAACCCAGCCTGGGCTTGGGACTGGCAGGGCTGGGGGAAGGCAGCTGCTCTGGTGGTTGGCTGTTCTTGCAGGATGCAGAGACCGTGGATGGACCAAGGAGAGCCCAGGGAAGGGGAGTGGGGTTCACCAGTCTTCTCCAAATGCAGGCTGGGATTGGGATAGACAAGGCTGGGGGAGGCAGCTGTTCTGATGGTTGGCTGTTCTTGCAGGAAGCCGAGCCCCGGATGTGGACCTACGTGTACCCGGCAAAGTACTCAGACATCAAGACAGAGGATGAGCGGTGGAAAGAGGAGAGGGACCGAAAGTTGAAGGAAGAAAGAAATCGAAGCAAAGAAACTTCATCCAAGGATGATGGGAAGGAGAGCACCAGCTCCGAGTGCAAGTTGACCCCCACTGAGGAGGCTCGCATGGTGGGGAAGGACCCCAGGCCCAGCGTCCATGTCCCCGTGTCCTCTCCCCTCACGCAGCATCAGTCCTACATCCCCTACATGCACGGCTACTCCTACAGCCAGTCGTACGACCCCAACCACCCCAGCTACCGCGCCATGCCCACTGTCATGATGCAGAACTACCCAGGTAGGAGTCTGGGGGCTTCCCAGGGTGTCCGTTCCTGGCTGTCCCCACCCACAGGGTGGGGGATGGCTGCGAGACATACAGAGCCATGTGTTCCCACTGTGCTGCCTGAATACTCTTGATGCCCTGACCACTCTTCTCCCCCCAGGATCATACCTGCCCTCCAGCTATTCCTTCTCTCCATATGGGAGCAAGGCATCCAGCAGCGATGACAGCGACAAGTCCCGAGCCAGCCCCAGCGTGAGCTGTAAATCCAGCTCGGAGTCCAAGGCCCTGGACATCCTGCAGCAGCACGCCAGCCACTACAAGAGCAAATCGCCCACGGTGAGGGTCAGGAGGGCGCTGGCTTTGCCCAGCTCTGTGGGATAGTCCCTGTATCCTGTAACCAGGTGGGACCAGCTACACTTGCTGTGTGGTTTTGCTGCTGTGGTAGACCCACAGCTATGTAGGATTCCAACATAACAAATTCTTTAAGATGGACCAGCCAGGCCTGTGCTGCAGCACTGGGGCTTCTCCAGGCCCTGCAGCAACCAGGTGACGCTTGTCCTCAGCCCTGGAGCTGGCAGGTAGGATAGGGAGGCTGTTTCCATCCCGTGGCTCCTTGTGGGCTGAGCTGGGAGACAGAGCTTGGACACAGTGAGGAAAGAGTTGCCCTCCAGCAGGCCCTGCATCCTCCACATGGCTCTTGGGCTGTCACTGGCCATCCCATCACCTCCCATCAGCGTCATGGGAGGCCTTTGGGCAAAGGCAGAGGGAATATCCTCCTGATGTGTGCCCTGGGGTGGCTGGTCACGTCCCTCAACGTGTGTCTGCTTTCCCCTCTCCAGATAAGCGAGAAGACGTCTCAGGAGCGGGACCGTGGCGGCTGCGGGGTGGTGGGGGGCGGCGGGAGCTGCAGCAGCGTCGGGGCAGCGGGCGCGGGGGAGAGGAGCGGCGACCGGCCCCGCACGTCGCCCTCGCAGCGCCTGCTCTCCACACATCACCACCACCACCACCTCGGGTACTCGCTGCTGCCGGCGCAGTACAACCTGCCCTATGCAACAGGTGAGAGCCGGGGGGCGGCTGTTCCCACCCTCACACCCTGGCAGGGTGCCTGCCCCCAGCTGCCGGCTCCTGACACCACTTCTCCCCCGCAGGTCTCTCCTCCACAGCCATCGTTGCCAGCCAGCAAGGCTCTGCTCCCTCCCTATACCCACCTCCCCGGAGGTGAGAACGGTAAGGCTCTGCTCCCGCCGCACCGGCCCGCAGGCGGCTGGGCTGGGCTGGAGGTGGCCGGGACGGGTGCGCACGGGGTGCCCTCGAGGGTTTAGGGTTCACGGGAGCTGACTTGGCCTTGGGTCGTGGCAGGATGTGACACGCCAGGATGCCTGGGCTGTACGAGACATGTGACTGGCTCACATGGGGACGCGCTGGAGACTCCTTTAGACATCAGTTGAATGGTGTTAATTGTTCTGCTTGACGTTCCTGCCACGATCTGAGGCAGACTCTGTCTTCTCCCCTCGTCGGACACACACTGACTCCCCCCCACGCCCCTCTTTGGTGAGTGGGTGAGCTGGTACCTGCGGAAATATTTATTCTACTGGGCACCAGCGCTCGGGGCGGAGGCGACTCGCCCGCCTGGTGCATATGAAGAGGAAACAGAAGCACTGAGGATTCTCGATGAATTTGGGACCCTGCCGTGTCTCTGCGAGCTGCTGCTTCACGACAGGACTGAGGGCAGGCGAGGATTTGGAGTGCAAGGCCTAGCCTGCTGTGGGGCCGCAGTCTCAGGAAAGGATGGGCTGGCTCATGGAGCCTTGGCGGCTGTCGGGGGGCTGGTGCGAGCCAGGCGGGTGGGTGTCAGCCTGGCCAGAGGCAGCCATGGGGCTCTCCCAGTCCCTCATCTGGTCCTGCACCCCACAGCACCCACCACTCTGTGCCTGTGGGCAGGAGCCGCCAGCGCGTGGCTGATGGCTGGAGCGGGGCTGGGGGAGCTTTTGGTCCCAGCAAAGCAGCCTCTGCCCTTGGGCTCTGGGGGCAGCTGGGCACAGGGCTGGGGACTGTGACCATCACCCCACAGGCTGCTGGAGACCCCCAGGCCATGCAAGGTCCAGACCCCCCGAAGCTCCCGCCCGTGGCTTTCAAGTTGGTTTCTGAGCTGCAACTCTGCAACCCCCCAGCCTTTCCTCTGCCCCCCTGCCCTGGCAAGTGCCCCCCAGACTGTGGGGCAGCACTTCCTGCTGGGTGGGGCTGTGGCTCCCCTTTTCATCCACCGTTTGCTTTTAGGGCAGCTTCCCCAGGCCGCGGGCAGGGCGCAGCAAGGAACAAGCACACTTAGGTTCTGCCAGAGGCACGTGGGGCCGTGCTGGTCCCTGATCCGGCCTCGTGCCAGGCCTGGGGGCACCAGGTCCCGGAGGAAGCCGGTCCCCACTCCCGGCTGCTCCCCAGCTCCGAGGACAGGGGCTTTCTGGTCCTCTGCCCCCAGCCCCTGAGCGGCTCTCCCCGGGCCGACGCTCTACCTCGGCCCCGCAGCGGCCGGGCCGCCCCCGCTCTCCCCCCGCCTCTCCTGCTGCCCAGCCGGGGGACACGGGGGCCATCGGTCTCGGTTGTGTGTGTCCGTGTCGCACCCGGCCCCGAGGGCCGCTGTACGGGGATGCTCTGCCCGCCGGGCTCTGTACATACTGTAAAAAGCAATTGTTTGAAAGCTGTTGTTTTGGGTTTTGTTTTCTTTCCCGTTTCTCCCCCATCCCACCGTACCCAGTTGGAAAGGAGGCGCTGGCTGCTCTCAGCCCCGGTTCAGGTGCCGGCAGCGCGGTGGCCCCAGCCTGCTCTTGTTGTTTGACTCATTTTTCTCCCACTCTTCGTTGTCTTTGGAAGGAGACGGGGCCGTGTGGCCCGGCACACTCCACAGGGACAGGGTGGGTGATGGACCCACCCCAAGCCCATCAGAGCCACACACAGCCACGGGGCTGGGGACTGGCGGGGTCAGGGTGCTCAGAGAGCCCCACATCCCACCCCTGGAGGAGCGTCCCGCTGGCTGCTCCTACCTCCAGCTTCGGCCGGCCCGGCACAGCCCGGCTCCGGCACGGCCGGGGCCCGCAGAGCTCCAGGGGCGCGCAGGAGGTGCCTGGGGGTGTTGGGGGGGTGCCACAGGCTTTGCTGGCAGTCGAAGGGGGTCACGGGGCTGCTCCCCACCTTCCCAGTTGGGTCCCAGTTGAGTCTCCCTTTAGGTGTTAAATGAAACAACGGTTTATGCAGAATAGGTTTGAGGTTTGTCTGTTTTGCCGTTCTCCGGGCCTCCCGGGTTTCCCGGGTTCTCCCGTGGGGCCGCTCCCGGCCCCGGTGTCAGACCGTTGGTGTTTATAGCTCGTTTCCATTGGCGTTGCTGTGTTGGGTTTCATTTCAGTCTTCCTGACTCTGCCCTTCTGTAAAGTGTACATTATTACCGAGTTCCTTGTTTTTTTATATATATATATATAAATATATATATATACAAACTGTACTCTTCTTGCCTTTGTACATTTGGGCAAGGAGGGAGAATAAATCTTTTTAAGAGACAATCACAAACCTGTGAGGGTGGCTTTTTCTTCCTGCTCCCCCAAGTCTGGTCCTTCATCCCCAAAAGCTCTGGCCAGTGATTTTTGGGGGTGGGAGAGGGGGTTCCCCCATCTCAGAGGCATCTGAGAGGGCTCAAGCAGCTGAGCTGCTACTGGTGCTCCTTGATCCAAGGCTCCTGCCCTGTGCTCCTGGATCCAGCCCCTCCACCTTGCCCCAGCACTCACGGCTCTGGCACGTACTGCAGCCCAGCTCAGACCTGATCATTTGGGGCAGAACCCCCCAGGCTTGAACCCCTGAGCACCAAGGCCTTGCCCTAGACCATGGCACTTGTAACTCCAGCACAATGAAGAGCTCAGTTCAGCCTCACTCCAGCTCCTGTGACAGAATCCTGTACTTCCCCAGTAAATCTTACCAGTAAAGAAGGAGCAAAGTGGTTCCCACGCCATCACCTTTGGGAGGTGCTGGAGTGACAGCATGCCCCTGGCACATGCAGGGACGCCTGGGAGGCACCTGCTGGCCATGGGGCAGCTCCAGCTCCACGAGGGGATAAAACTGGGCCTGTCACAAGCCTGAAGCAGCAATTGGCAGTTTCAGCCAGGAAACACCCTGGTCTCCTCTGGCAGATGTCCATCAGCACAGCCCAGCTCTCTTTTTAAACTGATGTAGGGTCTAATGCCCTGCTGGAGGGACCTGAGCTCCCATCAGTCCCTTGGTTCCATGGGGGGCAAGGAGGGCAAAAGAGACCCAAAGTTTAAGATGATTTATTCACACACTTGTATCCCAGCCCCACCTCTCTCCCAAACCAAACACTGACCATGGTGGTTATGGAATGACTCAGCTCCAGCTTCCAACAGAATCCGCTGTGGAAGGGCAAGAGCACAGCAGCGACAATCCCACACACAAGGAGCCAGGCCAGGAAGAGCTGAGGGCATGGCCCCAGGGCACAGGTGACGCATTCCCCTTCCCCAGGGCCTGTCAGACAGAGCGCCCCTGGCTACAGCCCCATGGCACAGGGACAGGGCTGGGCTGAGCCCTGACCTACTGCCAGCACCACAGCCCCATCCTGGCAAAGCCCCTGGAGGGGGAGAGCATCCCAGCACCTGCCCCCACACAACCCTTTGGTTTGGATACAGCCATTAGTGGTGTCTCAAGCCTTGAGCTCATCCCAGTGGGAAGGTGAGGAGGAGCAGAGGGGAGGGCCTGAGGCTGCTCTGGAGCCATCCTGGGATGGAAGGTAAAGGCAGGAGCTCTTCTTGGCTCTTTGGACAGTCCCAACATCATGGTGTGGCTCAGGAAACTGTTCCTCCCAAATAAGCAGCCCCAGGTGTGTGAAGTTCATCTGAATGCCCCTTTTATTGAACGCCGTAATAGTGCAGTGGGAACATGGAACAGGGTTAAGACTGCGTAAAACAAAAGCTGGAAGAGCAAGAAGTTTCAAAAGAAAAAAAAGGGGGAAAAAATAAAGGTTAGACCAGTTAAACCAGCATCGGAGTGGAGACGCACGGGGGGTTTAATGTAGTGTTAAATGAGAAACTCGAGCGTCTCCTGCATGTGCCCCACACCAAACCAGGCCGTTTTTAAAGTCTTGAGTGGGAAATGAACAGGTCGTGTCCCAGCTGAGCCCACGCTGGGCGGGCAGGAGGCACCGGCGCGGGTTCGGAGCAGGCCCGGAGGTGGCAGCGACCCCGGGGCTCCCACACCACGCAGCTGCACGGGAAGAGCTCCTATGCCAGTTCATAAACATCTTCCTTTTCCTAGTGATGATTACATGTGTGGTAGATAAGTTCTCTAGGCAACACGTTTCAATGAGAGTCAACTCTGGGGATACACAGCCCAATCTAACAATGAGAAATGCGCTTGCAGTCCAACAGAAGCTTGGCTTCCCTTTCCTCAGGAAAGGAGGAGGAGCCCTCTCTCCCCTCTGCAGCACGCTGGGGGCCTGCTGGAGTCCCCTGCTGCAGCTATTCTTCGTCGGAGGAAGAGCTCTGATCCAGGGGGTACACCATGAACATCACGTCCGGCCGCGACGGGACAGCGGGATGGCCAGGCCGCACGATCTCAAAGCCCAGGAAGCTGAATGTCTTCAGGAGTGGAGCTACCAAAGAGAAGGAGATCTGTCAGCACCGCGAATGATCCTCTTTACCTGCCTCTCCCTCGAGCCATGAATGTGCAAGTGCACAGGACACCCTCTGTGAGTGCATCCAGAGCTTCCTGCGCAAAGAGCCACGTGAAGGTGACAGCTCTCTCCAGCTGTGCTCCCGCTGTGCCCATTGCAGCTGCTCCTAAGCCTGAAGGGATTTTGGCTCTGCAGCTGAGCAGCTTTGTCCATGTTTCTCCTGCAATGTTTCTTCCATCCCCTGAGAAACAGCAGTGGTTGGTCACCTACATGCACCAGTTGCACATCCCTGCTTTTCCAGGACATGTGTGGCCATCCCACAGGTTTTATCCTGCCCCACACTCCTGAGCCCCGAGAGTGGGACAGACAGCAGCAACAGGAATCTGCTTAGGGACCAGGCAGGCATTTGCTGCTTCCATGAGGAAGTCCTGGAGCTCACTGAAAACTCCAGCTCCGCACAGCTCAAGGTGGGACCCCAGGAAAGTGACCACTGGTTACGTTTGGGAATTCAGAGCGGGGCCAGCCCAGAAGCCTCCACACCTTGGTGCTGCCAGACACAGTTCTGTGACGCTGTGCCTGTCACTGAAGCAGTGGCTTCCCTGTGACTCCAGACAGTCACCCTGGTGCAGCATCCCGTCTCTAGAGCACCCTCGGGTGATCAGCTCCAGGCCAAGCAGAGGAACTCCTGGAGGTATTTTCCAGGCAGCACCAAATTTCAGCTACACACAAGGACCCAGGATCTGGAGCACTCCAAAACTCTTGCAAACTACCCCTGGGATCAGCTGTCCCCTGTCCCCAGCCTGCACAGGGGACACCTACACAACTGGTGCTGATGGTGACATAACAGCCAGGACTTGATCTGGAAATTATTCTTGGCATGGTAATATGGGATGATGACATCTTCCTGGGCTCAGCTCAGCTTAGCCCTACTCACGCCCTCCGTTTCGGAGAAGCTGGTGCAGCTCATGAGGCTGCAGAGTAAAATTAGAATTGGGGCTGGAATTACTCGCTGGGATACAGCCCGAGTCTGGTGGGATTTGGAGTGACACGTCCCCAGCCTGGTACCTCCCCCAGCCCCCAGGCTGTAATCCCTCACCCAACACGTCTATCTTTAGATCCTAATGCAGCCCCCGAAGTCATAAGCGTCTCGAGCCAAGGCCAGGATTACCTCTAAGTCTGGGAAGGACAAAAGTGCCAGGAGATCTTTAAAAAGCTGATGGATTACAGGGCAACAGGCTCCAAGTGCTTCTTTCCCATCTATAATAACTCCTCCCTGGTTTCTCCTTTCACGTCACAGCAGCTTGGTGCCAAACAGAGACTTCACTGCTCACCAAAAGGGGAATATTAACTGACTCTGGATGAGAAAATTCCCCCACATCATTCAGGAGCAGCTTTCTGCACCAGAGTATTTAATGGCAGGGCAGCAAAGCAGATCTTATCAGGAAATCACAGACTGGTTTGGGCTGGAAGGGACCTTAAAGCTCATCCAGTTCCTCCCCACTGCCATGGGCCTGTACACCTTCACTAGACCAGGGTGCTCCAAGCCCCATCCAGCAGATCTGCTGGAGATACCACAACACTCCCTCACCCTTACCTTCCAAAAAGGGCTTATTGCCTCCACAGGAAACTATTCCCATATGAATTATGCATGTAACAACCCCTGTCCCTTGGGCCTTGCCCTGGGATTACCAAGTTTCTCTTCAGCTTCAGCAGGACCATGTGGGGTACGGGGAGCAAAGCTGAGCACGGGGCCAGCCCTCACCTCGATCTTCTCTGCTTTTCCTGAAGCAGATGAAGACATAGTTGACTTTCATTTTTTCTTCAGCAAACTCCAGCAGTGCTGACAACCTACAAAGGAGGGGGTGAAGACAAAAGGACATGAGCTCTGGGAAGTCCTGTCCTGAGGAAGCCTCTGAGCGTTATCAAATTATCAACTGTTTGGATGTTTTCAGACACAAGGATTGTTTACAGCCCCCTTCCCCAACCCAGAACAATGGGTGCTGAAACAATGGGCTTCCTGCCCTGTGGATCCAAGAGCCGTCCTTGCTCCGTGTCACAAGTCCCTGTCCTCCCAGGCACAAAACCCTCCCCACCCGTGGTGCTTTGGGACTGCAGCCTTCGCAAGCAGGAAGCGGAACATCGCACTTGCTCCCGGGCCAGGCTGCATTCCCTGGCAATGCACGTGGGGGATCTGGGAATTCTGTGCTTTTTGGGAAGGAAAACCACCCAGAGCTGAGCTCATGGCAGGCAGCAAAGGAGAACAAATCATCCCCGGGGAACGCGTGCGCGGGCAAAGCCGTTTCCTGAGCGCATCGTGCGGATGGCACAGCTGCTGCCCCTGCATCCTCGCTTCCTGCCTTTCCAGCTGGATTATCTCTGCCACCTCTTGATGGAAGCGGCGCTGCAGTAACCCCGGGGTGGCACACAGAGCCACCGCTGTCACTCGTAACCAGCGGCGCTGCCAGCGCGGTGACAAACAGCCCTTGGCTCCACATCTCATTAACCAGCCGTCAGCGCAGCCGCAGGAGATTAAATCTGCAAGGGTTCTGTTAATATGTTAATGAACTACTTTAATTACGGCCTCTCCTCGGCTGTTTCACCCGGCTAAAAATAACCTGACAAAATTGTGCTTTAAGTCACAGTGACACTGGCAAATAAATCCCCTCCCAGGAGGACCCGCTCCCCGAAGACCCCAGGGATTTACGGGCCAGCCCGAGAAATTACACAAACATTTATCTGGACTCAGTCAGATGAGACAAGTGTGAGACTGCAGCAACACTGCCACTTCCTGAAGGTGCCCAGTGATGGGTTTTTCCTTAATTAGCTGGTGTCACTGAGGGATGAAGCCCACTTGGAGATTTAGGAGCAGCTGATTGCTCCGCAGAGGAATCCAGCAAAGCCACATCTCCGCTGCAGCAGAGACCTCTGGCAGGGCACTTGGCAGGAAGGAGCTGCTCTGGAAGCTGCGTTTACACAAACTTCCCAGAGCAGAGCTGTCTGGACAAAACACGAGCGGATTCTGCCAAGAGAAGAATCAGAGCTCCTGGCAGAGCCCGGCGCCAGCACGGCAGCGCTCCAAGAGCAGATCCACCTACTGACGAGGGGAGCATCAATAGGATGGAGGGGTCTTTTCTGCCCTGAAAGAGAGGAAAACCTGCCAAGACAGACTTGCCAACTGGCCAGCAGAAAAATAAAATGAAAAAAAAAATATCAGAGAATGGCTTGTTGGCTTTCCATATCAAAGTATGCAGAAATTCATTCTGCTTATCTATTGCTTGTTTTTCATTAGTGCTGGGACTCAAAAATGGTAACTCATCTGCAATATCACTGGGGGGAAATATTGCTATGGGGGACTCTGCAGACGGGGAGCAGGACATGCTTCAGACACACAAACGAGGAACAGAGCTGCCCTTGCACAGCCCATTCTCCCTGCACACAGCCTGGAATCCCAGGATGGTTTGGGCTGGAAGGGACCCTAAAGCTCATCTTGTTCCACCCCCTGCCATGGGCAGGAACACCTTCCATTAACCAGGTTGCTCAAAGTCTGTCCAACCTGATCTTGGACACTTCCAGGGATGGGGAGTCCATCCACAATCACCCATGTAAGCAAAGTCCGGCCCTCCAGGAGCCACAGCTGCAACTTTGGGATCCTGAACTTACCCTTCTTTGCTTCCATCAGCTAATAATCCATCAGGAATTTCCACAAAGAGGCTCTGGTTGGAGAGCACTGCATCCCAGGAGGAGGTCTTCACCTCTGTGACCTTGTACTGGAAGTGGACAATGTGAGGCTTCCCTTCGTGCACTGGGACATCTTGGCTAACAGTGATCTTCTCGTCCTGGGAACATAAAACCATAAAGTCCTGAACAGCCAGGGGACAACTGGAGGGAGCAACTGCAAAGCAATGATCTTAGGGTTTTACTGAGAAGAGGATTATGCTTTTCCCTTCCCCTTCTGCTGGCTCAGGGACACATCACACAGTTTGCAGCCTTCAGAGTGATTTCTAGCTGTGTTTTCCTGTAAAGGGAATGGAGTTTTGCATATTGACATAATATTAAATTTCTGGGTAGAAGGCTCCACTCCCTCACCACAGGCTCCAGCCACATCTGGTGGTGGTTCATGAACTGCCCTTCCAAGAACACAACTGGACCCAACGCGCTGGCAGAGCTTCTGCTGCCGCAGCCTCTCCCATCCCCAGCACAGCCTCTGTTCCAGGAGCGACCACAAATTGCTTTCCCAGATTTTATAACCAAAGGTTTGCCTCCTGGTGTAAGGCAGGAAAACACAGAACACAGGGAGATCCCAGAGCAGATCTGAAGCTTGGGAGGAGGTCTCCAGAGCCCACAAACACAGGGCCTTCCTCCCCAGTCCTGCCCCACGAGAATGCCAAGTATGCGGATCGCCTGGGATCAGCTCAGCAGTTCCTAGAAAACAACTCTGTGGTTAAAACTCCATATTCCTTCAGACAATTCCTGCAGGCACTTGGCTTGGCCAGTAATGATTTCCATGTTTCACTGCAGAGAGCCCCAGGGAAACAGCAGAGCCCTGAGTTAACACTGTCACTGCAGTGGAGCTGAACTGTCCCCTGTGCTGGGTGACCACTGGTGTGTCCCCGTCCCTCAGGCTCAGGCACCTGCACAGCTCTGAAGGTATCTGAGGTCATGGCAGTGCCTGGAAAGCCACATGTCCCCCTCTCCTCCACAGGTGGGTGCGCAGTGGCTCACTCCACTGGGTCCTGGGGTGAGCAGCTGTCCAGCCTCCAGGTATTTTATTTTAACAGCCTGATTAATTCAGCAGCTCCTGCCAAGCCTTTCCAGGCTCCTCCAAGCCACTGTCCCAGTGCTTTAATTCCTGTTACCTCATGTCTTAAAATAGATGCCCCTTGGTTTGACTGTTGTATGACAGAGAAGCCACCGAGGACATCCACGGTGGTGACAAAGTAACACCACGTGCAAATTGGGAGCTGCTTGGCCTCGGAAAGCAGAGCAGAGGAAGCTGCCATTCATTGAAAGCCCACAAAGCTGAGCTGAAAAACAAGTTTACACTTCACCAGAATAAATATCCTGTAGGAAGTAAGTTTGTTCATTGAGTTTGAGAGAAGTCTGAGTGGCTGAGCTCAGTAGTTTTAAGCCAAGTGCATCTAGAAATGCATGGAGAGCTGCTCCAGTGAGGTCAGGCTGTGATGGAGCCAGCAGAGAGAGGCAAGGGCTGAGTAGAGAGGTACTTAAAAACAAATCCAGTGGGATTATGTGCATATCCTTCAGCAGAGACTTTACAGGAGCCTTTACAGTTGTGCTTTTTACAGTGCAGAAAGCATTTCTGTTCCAGCAAACATCCTTCTCCCAGAAAATCTCACAGATGATGCTTTTCCCATGCTCACAAAACCAAAACCAGGGTGAGGAAGGTAAGGAAAACAGGCTGGGATTGACACATGGAAGGTGTACCTTTGGGTGGGAAGACTGGCATTGCCATTGGAAGGGAAAAGCATTCCAAGCCATTGGGTTTGGAAGTTCCTTGTCCAGTGCTCCAAACCCAGTGAGGTTGTTCCACTGAAACCCCCCTGTGACAGCCCAGGAGCCAAAGGCAGCACGACCACAGGGATTCACAGAACCAGTTCCCCCGGTTCAGTGGGAATTACATTTACACAGCCTGGCTTGGGCAGCTGACACTTTATTTCCAGGCATCCAGAGATGCCAGGGAAGAGAAGGACTCTGTGGGCTGCTCCTGTAAAACAGCAGCAACCCCAAATTCTTTGGAAACTGCTCAAAGCAAAACCTTGTTTACACAACAAGCACTCAGTTTTAGTTCACCCCAGAAAAATCCACCCACAAAATCCCCCTGCCATGCTGGTGTGGGCAAAAAAAATCCCCCACCAGACTCTCTCTTTTACACAGCTGCCCAAAGCCCTGGCTCCCCAGCCCTTGGCTCTGTTTCAGTGACACAAAGCCACAAGGACCAACTTCCACTTGGTTCCAACTCACTGAGCACAAGATTTTCCAGCCCAGCTCTGCTGCTCAGACGTCCTGGGAAGGACGGGGGAAGGCCCTGGTGCACTGGCAGGGTGAGGAGGAAGGATGTTGTGATCCAGCCTGGCCAAGTGGCTGCAGAGAGCCATGGAGCACCCGCTGCTGGCTTGTGCTACCCTGCAGCCTCCTGCCAGGTCTGCCAGCCAGGGCACGTCCTGTGGCATTCCCAGCTCCAGCAAAGCTCCATGGATGGAGGGCTGAGCTTTGTCTCTTAACACAAAAATGCCACAGCCTGTAAGGAGCCCCAGTTTACAGCAGTGTGGTATCAGTGCTGCACGGGCTGGAAGCAGAAAGGTCATCCCTTGGACTGGAACAGCTGATACAGCTGGAAAAAGGACTTAAGCTTTTGGATCCAGATGCCTTTCCAGGTCATGCTGATGGCTGCTGGCTGAAAAGCTCAGGCTGCTGTAACTACAGCACTGCCAGACTGAGAGGGTGACTGAGGGGGCAGAGAGAACCCTGCAACCCCCCGAGGTCTGACACACCCCAAATCCTGGGGCCCTTTGTTCCAAGACAAACTTTGGGGGGCTGGAGCCTGTCCAGAGAAGGGAATAGAGCTGGGAAGGGGCTGGAGCACCAGGAATGGCTGAGGGAGCTGGGGGGGCTCAGCCTGCAGCAAAGGAGGCTCAGGGGGGCCCTTCTGGCTCTCCACAACTCCCTGACAGGAGGGGGCAGCCAGGTGGGGATCAGGCTCTGCTCCCAAGGAACAAGGGATGGGATGAGAGGAAATGGCCTCAACAATGCCAGGGGAGGTTGGATTTTAGGGAAAATGTTTTCACCAATAGCGTTGTCCAGCCCTGGCACAGGTTGCCCAGAGAAGTGCTGGAGTCACCATCCCTGGAGGGATTTAAAAGCCCTGTGGATTTGGCACTTGAGGACATGGGTTAGTGATAAACATGACAGTGCTGGGGGAGCAGTTGGACTGGGGTTTTTCGCACCCAAATGATTCCATGATTCTTTGTCACAGAAGGGGCTGATCTTCTGACAGATTCTGCTCATTTTGTCAAGCAGTAAATCCAGAAAGAATTCCATCCATATTTATGGGATGCAGCTATTTGGATGATGTCCCCCCTGCCTACATACCACTGCCAAAATCTGTGTGAGTTCAAGCCTGCACTGGAATCAAACACTCCAAACTCTCTAAACCATGATTCCTTCCACCTTCCTCCTCCATGCTGAGCCCATTTTCTGCCTCTGGGCCTTGCCTGGTGCACACACGAGGCTTGGCAAAACTGGCTGGCCAGAGTTTTGGCTGCAGGGTCCCATTTCCCATCCAGAGGGGACTCTTTACTTTTCCTGAGCCCTCCTGAAGGTATTTCTGTACCTTCTTTCTGTGACAGGAAGCCATTGTGCTGCTTCTCTGGAGTTTGTACCCACCAACATCTCTGACTATTTACCTCGAGCACCAAACTTCTGGGACACTGTCACGGGAGGCTCAGAGGTTGACATTTCTTCAAAAGGCAAGTGGGTGAGGAGAGTGCTAAAAATTCACCAAAGGAAACTCTGCAAGCAGCCATGAAGTCTGTGATTCTCTCTTGGGAACTCCAGGAGGAGACTCTGGGAGCTGTGGCCCAGAAGGGTCCGTATCTTTTCATCATGTAATGTCTGTGTGCCGCCCACGGGTTAATTAAAAATCAGGTCTAACACCTATGACAACACCCCTGGCTCAACAGCCAGATTTGCAAGGTGAGCATAAATTCAGGCTGCCTCATCTAAATGGAAGAGCAGCCCTTGTCCCAGAAAGCAGACAGAGCCAAAGTCACACAAGTGCCAATTATTCTGCAGGAAGGAGCAGCCAGGTCTCCTCATTTGAAAGGAAAGGTCCCATGGAATGAAGAGGGACACCAAATGAGAGACCTGCAAGTCTGCAGACATAAACCCTCCTGATCTTGCCCTGCCTGTGCTTGTGTTCTAGAAACAGCCCTGCCTGGGAGCTGGATGGCTGCCTCTCCCATCTGCACCTCGGTTCAGGCAGCTCCCAGGCCCTGACAGCTTCACCTTCCGGAGCAGGGCACAGGAAGGAGCTTATCAACCCTTCCCTCGCTGCATTTCACCTTTCTGCTTCCCGCTTCCTCCCTCTGCCAGACATTGCAGAAGCCCTTTCATGTTTTGATAATGCAGGCTCTGTGTACAATAGCTGCAGCAGGCCCCTGGGAGCAGGCTGGTGAATGATCTGCTGCACAATGGTCTCTCATTTCTTAATAAACAGGTGATATTTAAGCAGGAGAGTCCTGCCTGCAGCTCAGTCGCTGAAAAATTACCTCTTCTCCCACTTATTATCTTGGAGTTCTTCGCATTTATTCCCACCAGACTGCGAAAGGAACTGAACACAGCTGTAACATGGGTACAGGTCAATGTTTAGATGTTAAATTTTTCTCACCTTATATATCAGAGCTGAAAGAGAAGGATCCCTGCTACCCCCTCGCCCACCGGGGATCTTCGACAGTGGGTGAGGGGCATCAGGAGCACCACAGAGGCCCTGGAACGATGTGCCTGCAGCACTGCAGCTGGGGACAGTTACTCAAAGGTAAAATACTACTGCAACAAAAAGAGAGAGAACACCAGATTACATTAGCAGGGACCACGTTTCGGAGACTCCATCTCCTCAAAACCCCAAATCATTTGTCTTCCTGCTCCTCCACTGCACCCAGGTGGCGACTTCAAAGCTGCCCACTGCCCCAGTGGCACCAGAACCCAGTGGCACCAGAACTCTCTGTGTTTTGTTTGGAATGGAGGAGGAGCCAGAGCCAGGAACCTGGAGAGAGTGCTGAGCAACCTCATGCTAATAAGGGAGGCCTGGAAGGCTGCCAGGAGCAGATGGCTGGGAACGCATGACCAGATGAGCACACATTTTCTAGAGACAAATATCTACAAATAGATCAACAGGGCCCAGGAGGAGAAGGTTTGAGTTTCACATTTTCAAACCCAGGAGGAGTGAAGGGCTGGTTCTTCAGACACCTTTAATGTGCTCCACAATGTCCCTGGAGACGTTTTCACACGCACATGAAGCGTCCTCCACCCCATCCCTAAAAATTACAAGTTCACCCCACAGAGCAGCTTTGAACAGCAAGAAAACACATTTCCCTTGCAGTTTCCAAGTTTGTTTGGAAGCCCTACAGATGGTCTTCCAGGATTGCTCTGGACACAGGCTTTAATGCCTGCTCTGGCTTTTAGGAAGCTCATCAAGGCAAGTTATTTTACTCCTGGAGCTTTGGTTCCTCTCTCAGCTCAGCAATATTTCTCTGGCACAGCCTGCAAAAGCCACGTAGGGAAACCAGTCCTTCCCCAGTGCTCCCATTATGAAACAGGCCAGCACAAAGCTGTGGAAGCACCACCAAAACACCGGGGTGAGGGAGGGTTTTCATGAGCATGGAGCAAGCAATGAGGCTGAAGTGGATAAATTCTGCAGCTGTACTGACAACTCACTGTCTGTCCTGAAACTTCTCACTTGAGCTGTTCCCAATACCGTGTTTTTCCACTCTAATCCCTCCCCACGAGGCAGACAGGCTTAAGTATCCAAACACCAAGTACAGAGCTGCACTGTCAGAACTACCTAGAAACACGGAATCAGACTAGTTTAGGTTGGGAGGGACCTTAAAACTCATCTCATTCCATCCCCTGCCATGAGCAGGGACACCTTCCACTATATCAGGTTGCTCCAAGCCCCCTCCAGTCCAGCCTTGCAACATGCCTGTGCTGGCTGCAAACAAACTACTAAAATCTGGCATTTCTGAGTGCCAAAAACACAACTCACAACCACAGTTACGACACGAGGCAGACTCCGCCAGGGATCTCTGCTTACCACCTCCCACCAAAACCATCTTTCTACAGGAAACAGTAACATTCTTCCTCCACATATTCCCTCCCCCAGGTTTGCTAGATGGAACTCTGGGGCAGCATTCCCAAGTGCTAGAGCAGTGACCTCTTGGAGAAAAGGCTGTTTAAATACACCAGGAGGTGTCTGGGGGCAAAGCCGGGCGTTTTGTGCTCCCTGCCGTGCCCGGGGCTATCAATGGGCCAGTGTGTGTGCAGTAGTAGTGGATGTCGAGAGGATGACAAAGCACTTTGTGCCGTCCCCACCCCCAGAAAGCTGTTGGCAGCTTTGTTATTCCCTTCCCTCCTCCCTCACCCCTCCAGCCAACAATGTACTATTGATAGCTTTTCCCAACTTGCGGCCAAGGCATCGAGAAGCTGGATAATGAAGTGGAGTTGTGGGAAAAAAAAAAAAAATAAAACAGAGAGGCAGTTTTCATGCAAAGCAGCCCAAGACACTTCCCAGTTTCACTTCCTCTGGCACATGCAGAAGTCAAAACACCAGCCCCCTTCAGCTGCTGCCTGCACGTCCCTGGCCCAGAACTGCACTCCACACTATCCTCCTCCACAATCGGGGTCCCTGCACACCATCACTACACTTCCCAGGATTAGGATTCCGAGAGCAGCACCCTCAGGGAACAGAGGGCACGTGGGGCACAGATTAAGAGGGGTTTTGCTTTCTCTAGCTGCGCTTCAGCTCCCTGGGAAGAAATTCATGCAAACACACAACGTTCGATCCCTTCGTGCATCCGTGCACGAACAGCAGCTCTCCCTGAGGCTCATTTATAGCTTGAAAGTTAGGCTTGTGCTCCCTTCTGACACCTCTCCTCCTTGGAGAAGCTGCTTTCCTGCAGCTTGGTTGAGATTAAGATGCATTTAGATCACCAAGGCCTTTCCCTGGAGAAACTTCTCAGGAAGAGCTGCTCTGGCTGAGCCCTGCCCGAAAGGGGAGCTGGAAGCTGGTGTTAGGCTCTCATCCCGCGGGTGTAATTTTAACTCACTAAGCTCCCAGCGATCCCAACCCCGTGCCCTGTCCCTGGGAAGTGCAAAGGGCAGCCTGGCAACTTCAGAACCCTGTCACAGCTGCTCCCCAGCAGCCTTCACACCTGGAGCCAGGCTGGGACCACCAGCAGCAGCTCGGCGGCTGAAATCGGTACATTTTCCTGTGTTTTGGGGGTTTTACTGGTTTTGAACACTTGGACCAGCTGCAAGAATCCACTGAGCTTCCCTGACATTGTGGAAATGACACTCTTTTGTTTGTTTTCCTTTCTGCCCCTTCCCGAAACAGGCTCTGGAGATGCAGATGCACTTGGCCCACAATAACAGTAGTAGTAATAATAATAATAAATCATTATTATTATCATTACAAGACATATATCCAGGAGCCCGATTTGAGGAGTGAATTATAAACAGCCATCTGATGAACACAGCACAGTTCAAGCATCTCCCACACAGGCAGCGGCCAAGAACCGAGGCTCCTTCAAACGCATCCTCTGGGCTCTTATCGGCAACAGAGGCGCAGGAAATGACACTCTGGGGACTCTGAGCAAGGAACAGACACACGAGATAAATCGGTCAGCTGGGAAAAATACACAGATCCTGCAAGTTCGTGCCTGCTGACACCCAACCTGCCTGGAAAAGCCACCTTCCCCCAAGCAGGGAGAAGCGCAGGGAGGGAGCGCTGGGACCCCGCCGCGGCGAGGGCTGCTGAGGCCCCGCTGGGCCCAGACCCACCCCCGGGGGGTTCCTCCATGGAGAAGCGACGCCTCAAGAGGCATTTTAAGCGGGGAAAGGCGGAGCGGCCTCTCCACGTCCCGCGGCCTCCCCGCCGCCTCAGCGCCCGCCCGCGCCCCGGGCCCGCCCGCCGCCGCCGCGCTGAGGAGCGAGGNCCCCCAGGCTCCCGGTTCTGCCCAGGGCCGTGGTTATTCCCTCAGGCTCCTGCTTCTCTCCTCGGGCTCCCGGCTCTCCTCGGGCTCCCCTTTATCCCCTGGGTGCCGATTCTCCCCCCAGGCTCCCGGTTCTGCCCAGGGCCGTGGTTATTCCCTCAGGCTCCTGCTTCTCTCCTCGGGCTCCCGGCTCTCCTCGGGCTCCCCTTTATCCCCTGGGTGCCGATTCTCCCCCCAGGCTCCCGGTTCTGCCCAGGGCCGTGGTTATTCCCTCAGGCTCCTGCTTCTCTCCTCGGGCTCCCGGCTCTCCTCGGGCTCCCCTTTATCCCCTGGGTGCCGATTCTCCCCCCAGGCTCCCGGTTCTGCCCAGGGCCGTGGTTATTCCCTCAGGCTCCTGCTTCTCTCCTCGGGCTCCCGGCTCTCCTCGGGCTCCCCTTTATCCCCTGGGTGCCGATTCTCCCCCCAGGCTCCCGGTTCTGCCCAGGGCCGTGGTTATTCCCTCAGGCTCCTGCTTCTCTCCTCGGGCTCCCGGCTCTCCTCGGGCTCCCCTTTATCCCCTGGGTGCCGATTCTCCCCCCAGGCTCCCGGTTCTGCCCAGGGCCGTGGTTATTCCCTCAGGCTCCTGCTTCTCTCCTCGGGCTCCCGGCTCTCCTCGGGCTCCCCTTTATCCCCTGGGTGCCGATTCTCCCCCCAGGCTCCCGGTTCTGCCCAGGGCCGTGGTTATTCCCTCAGGCTCCTGCTTCTCTCCTCGGGCTCCCGGCTCTCCTCGGGCTCCCCTTTATCCCCTGGGTGCCGATTCTCCCCCCAGGCTCCCGGTTCTGCCCAGGGCCGTGGTTATTCCCTCAGGCTCCTGCTTCTCTCCTCGGGCTCCCGGCTCTCCTCGGGCTCCCCTTTATCCCCTGGGTGCCGATTCTCCCCCCAGGCTCCCGGTTCTGCCCAGGGCCGTGGTTATTCCCTCAGGCTCCTGCTTCTCTCCTCGGGCTCCCGGCTCTCCTCGGGCTCCCCTTTATCCCCTGGGTGCCGATTCTCCCCCCAGGCTCCCGGTTCTGCCCAGGGCCGTGGTTATTCCCTCAGGCTCCTGCTTCTCTCCTCGGGCTCCCGGCTCTCCTCGGGCTCCCCTTTATCCCCTGGGTGCCGATTCTCCCCCCAGGCTCCCGGTTCTGCCCAGGGCCGTGGTTATTCCCTCAGGCTCCTGCTTCTCTCCTCGGGCTCCCGGCTCTCCTCGGGCTCCCCTTTATCCCCTGGGTGCCGATTCTCCCCCCAGGCTCCCGGTTCTGCCCAGGGCCGTGGTTATTCCCTCAGGCTCCTGCTTCTCTCCTCGGGCTCCCGGCTCTCCTCGGGCTCCCCTTTATCCCCTGGGTGCCGATTCTCCCCCCAGGCTCCCGGTTCTGCCCAGGGCCGTGGTTATTCCCTCAGGCTCCTGCTTCTCTCCTCGGGCTCCCGGCTCTCCTCGGGCTCCCCTTTATCCCCTGGGTGCCGATTCTCCCCCCAGGCTCCCGGTTCTGCCCAGGGCCGTGGTTATTCCCTCAGGCTCCTGCTTCTCTCCTCGGGCTCCCGGCTCTCCTCGGGCTCCCCTTTATCCCCTGGGTGCCGATTCTCCCCCCAGGCTCCCGGTTCTGCCCAGGGCCGTGGTTATTCCCTCAGGCTCCTGCTTCTCTCCTCGGGCTCCCGGCTCTCCTCGGGCTCCCCTTTATCCCCTGGGTGCCGATTCTCCCCCCAGGCTCCCGGTTCTGCCCAGGGCCGTGGTTATTCCCTCAGGCTCCTGCTTCTCTCCTCGGGCTCCCGGCTCTCCTCGGGCTCCCCTTTATCCCCTGGGTGCCGATTCTCCCCCCAGGCTCCCGGTTCTGCCCAGGGCCGTGGTTATTCCCTCAGGCTCCTGCTTCTCTCCTCGGGCTCCCGGCTCTCCTCGGGCTCCCCTTTATCCCCTGGGTGCCGATTCTCCCCCCAGGCTCCCGGTTCTGCCCAGGGCCGTGGTTATTCCCTCAGGCTCCTGCTTCTCTCCTCGGGCTCCCGGTTCTGCCCAGGGCCCCGGTTATTCCCTCAGGCTCCTGCTCCCCTCCNCGGGCTCCCGGCTCTCCTCGGGCTCCCCTTTATCCCCTGGGTGCCGATTCTCCCCCCAGGCTCCCGGTTCTGCCCAGGGCCGTGGTTATTCCCTCAGGCTCCTGCTTCTCTCCTCGGGCTCCCGGCTCTCCTCGGGCTCCCCTTTATCCCCTGGGTGCCGATTCTCCCCCCAGGCTCCCGGTTCTGCCCAGGGCCGTGGTTATTCCCTCAGGCTCCTGCTTCTCTCCTCGGGCTCCCGGCTCTCCTCGGGCTACCGTTTATCTCCTGGGTTCCGGTTCTCCCCACGGGCTCCGATCCTCCCTCAGGCTCCCAGTTCTTCTCGGGCTCCCAGTTCTCCCCCCAGACCCCTGTGGGGCAGGTCTCAAGTTGCCCCAGGCCGGCAGCCTGGGCTGTGGGAAGTGCCAAGGCCCGGGCAGGAACTGGGACAGAGGTGGTGGGAGAAGAGGTTTGGGAACAGCAGGGAATGAAAGCTGAGCCACAGTGAACAAGCCACTGGCGAAAAGGCAAGAAATTGGGAAAAAATTCCTCCATGTGAGGGTGGGGAGGCCCTGGCACATGTTGCCCAGAGAGGCTGTGGCTGCCCCATCCCTGCAAGCATTCAAGGGCAGATTGGATAGGGCTTGGAATAACCTGGGATAGTGGAAGGTGTCCCTGTCCATGGCAGAGGGGCTGCAACTAGATGGGATTTAAGGTCCCTTCCAACCCAAACTATTCCAAACTATTCCATGATGTGACAATTCTGTATCCTGCTCAAAGTGTGCTGCTAGTGCATAAGATCTGGCATGGGATACAACAGGTTCATAACCCAGATAAGTAGGAGCTGGAGTAAGGAATGAACACACGGATAACAGGATGTGAAGCTGCCCATGGCAGGGTTCTGCAGAGACTTTTGGTGAGCAGTGTATCCATAAGGGAAAGGCAGTCACACAGCCGAAGACGAGGCTCCTGAAGAACCAGGCAGGTTGAAGAGCTTGTGGGATTCAGTCGTGCGGAGCTAGGTGGATGCTGAGCCTTCGCATGGGGTCAGAGAGTGAGCAGCCCTCTGGAAGAGAAGCTCTGGAGTCCCTATCAATGCCATTCCACAAGGTTGGAGTGCTGGGGGATCTCACGCTGACCCACCTGCTCTGACCCCTGGCTGAACTGAGCCGTGCCCCACACAGGAGCGGTGCAGGCTCCTGAGTGACACACACGGCAGCCTGAGGTGATGCCCCAAAGGTCCCAGGGCCTCTGGGATCTGTCAGGCAGCCCTGGGCATGGGCTCCCCAGTTCCCAGCGCAGCCGTGCTGCCCCTCGCTCGGCAGGAAGGGACCAGCTGTTCTGCAGAGCGCTGGACACCAGCCAGGGCCCGAGTTCAAACAGAGCCCATTAAATGGCCTTTTCCCCCTTCCTCCGCATTTCCAGCCCTGCTTGTAGCCCTGGTTCTATTTATAATGCCCAGGAAAAGCGAGCTGAGACTTTCCCACAGTGCCGGCTTCTCAGGCGATTGTTGTTCGGGAAGCTGGAATGTACATAGTATTATTTTTGTATCCCTCTGGGAAGGGCTTTTATTTTTTATTGCGTGTCGCTCCGTGTCCCCAGCTGTGCTGAGGAGGAGAGTGTGTGACGCACAAGGTGTCCGGTGCTGCTTGCGGCTCTCGAACGCTTTGCCGCTGCTGGTTTGGTGTCTGTGTCCGTGAGCCCCTTTTGGGGAGGGTGGAGGGTGCTCTGGGAGGGGTCCTGACAGCCGTGGGGATGGAAGCTGAGGAGGAACCCCCTGTCTTGATGCCAAACTCTGGGAGCACCCACATCGCTTGCTCTGTGCCTCAGTGTCCCCTGGGTGCAGAGGAGGGAACACCAAGGATTCTGCTGGGAGCAATGGGCTCATCATTCCTGCCCTGCCCAGGGTTGGCATCAAGATGTGCTCTTGCAGTAGTTTTGGGCTGGCAGATGTGCCACATGAGGCTGGGCCTGACAGCCAGGCCATGGGGTCACTGTTTGTGTGGTGCCAATGCCAGCAGAAGCCAGCGGGCACTTTATTTGCCTTTCTTGGCCATGTGAGGCTGTTCCCTGCACAGAGCTGCTGTGGGATATTCTGGGCACACTGGGCTGTGGCAGCTCTGTGCCTCCCCTGAGCTCCCCACACTTCCAGGTGTTTCACAGAGCAAGAAACACCTTGCTTGGGCTCAGGTCCTGCCTGTCCTCTCCCTTGTCACTGTCACCTGGCAGCATGGCCTGCAGTGCTCCTGGCTGTCCCCTTCCCTGCCCTGCAAGGCCCTGCACTGCTCCATTCGCTCTGTGCCACAGGGCCTTCCTGCTGCCCTGGGTTTTATTGCCCTGCCCAGGAGCTTGGCAGTGGGAAATGCTGTTGCACCACATTTTTGGACGGTTTCTATTTGCCACAGCCGGACGAGCACCTCCAAATAGCTTTACTCTTTGTTCCACTGGGTTCTGGGGTTGATTAGCCCAAATTCTAGATGCAGAACAGATGACATCCACAACTTCTCTGTTTTAGAGTCTTGAAAACACTAATTTAGCATATCCTTAATTACTGTGATTAAATGTGGGCTGCGTAGCTCTTAAAAATACTTTCCATGAGGACAAACTACGGAGAGAAGCAATAAATATTTCCACAGCTGGAGAATGGAGACTCAGAGCCCCTCTATGCCTGGAGCTGGTGACACTCACAGTTCCTGGAGCTGGTGGCACTCCTGGGCTGGGGCTGGGCAGGTGGCTCCAGCCTCTCAGAGCTTCCTGACGCTGGGGCAGAAGCTCCTGGATGGGGGAGAGGCGAGGCCAAGGCGAGACCGCTCGGTCACAGCCTTCTTGCGCACAGGGCTGACAGCAGAGACGCTGCCCAGATGTTCGGGGCCGTGGAGGCAAGCGGGGTCCCTGCAGGACAGGCTGTCCCTCCACCATGTGCTCCGTGCTCTTGGCTGCAGGAGCCCTGGCTGTGCCTGTGTGTGAGAAAGCACCAGGAGCGAGTTCAGCGTCCGGCTCCGCGGCCACGCAGTCACAGGGGCCCTCGCCGACCTCGCGGTGACACGGCCGCTCGGACAAGGGAGACAGCTCTGCTGCAGAGGGGGTTGGACCAGGGAAGAAGCGGGATGCAGCCCTTCCCTGTGCCTGTTTCCCCAGGGAGTACTGCACAGCTGAGCCCCGGCACATCTGAGCTCCCTCCCATGGAGGGAGTGCTGGGCTGTGTGATGGGCACCGCATCCCACAGGCGCAGCTCCTCGGTATCTGCAGCAGCGCTGCATAGCTGGCTCTGCTTAAAAGTGTTGCCTAATGGAAAACACTTCCAGAGGTTTCCAGACAAAGAGGGAAAAGGGTTGGTAGCTTTAAGTGTAATTAATAGCCTGTAGTTATTTAAAAACATTGTTACAAATGTGTCATTCAGAACTTTCTAGGGCTGGACACGTATCTGGGGATGTAATTAAGTGTTCAACAGTGCCTTTTCATCCCCCTTCTGTGAACATTTTTTTTTTTTTTTTTAACATGAGGTTCATGTTTTCCTAAGGGAAAAACAAAAATGAACGCTGCCAGGGAATTTTGTTTTCATACCTCAGTCCCAGCCCTCTGCCAGCTTGGTCTTCCTGTGCTGACATGTCTATGTCTGTTACAGCTACAACAGCACCAGGAGTGTTCCTGGGATTCTGTCTCCCTGTGTTTTGAGGTGAGCTGTGCATAAATTCCCTCAAGCTGGCCCATCTGTGTGTCTGGAATTGTGCCCTGAGTGTCCATCTCCAAGGTGGGTTTTAATTGCGTGAACGCTTGAATTGGTTGGTGTCACTCACCCGTGTCTTGGATCTGCTTCACATCTGTAACAACAAACGAGGTTCCTCCCAAGCCATGCTGATAGTTTTCTGCTCTCCTTTTATATTTCCAACAGGATGAGTTGAATCCTTGGCAGACCTGCCTGGAGCTGAGGGTCAGATTTAAGGCACATTGCTGACATCAGTGGCTTTCTTTTTTAATGAGCTTTGTCAGAATTCGTTCTTTAGCCATTAAGCGGTGCCAGTGCAGAGTTCATGCATGAGCTGAGCTGAAACCTGCTCGGTGTGAATTAGTGATGAGGGAAAAGGAGGTCAGGGAACGTCTTGTTTCAGAGAACAGCGATAACCGACATGTTCAAGGCCTGTAATCAGGAAATGGCCAGAAACATTCAAAATCATGACAAGGGATGAATTCCCTCTGCTGTGCTCTGAGGAGGTGTTGTCCCTCCTCATAGCAGTGGGATGTGCATCAGCACCAAGCAAAGGTGTTGCCATGCAGCCCGAATTTGGGCAGTGTTGGGGCGGGCTGAGGAGCTGAATGGTGTCAGTGGGGTGAGCTGGGGATGTGGCGTGGTAGCCCACCATGAGAGGGGTCTGTAATGGACCTGTGTCACTGATGAGCCCTGTGCTCCAGGAGGATGCTGTGGGCTCTGCTGGCATGATGGGATGGCCATGAGCATCTGCCACTGCAGAAGACATGCCAGAGCGAGTCCCTGACTGTCCCTCCAAGCACCAAGAGTCACTGGAGAGGCAGGCAGAGGTTTTACTGGCAAACACTGGGAAAAAAAGGCACTCCCTCCACCCGTGGTGTTCTGGCACAACAGAACCTGGGAATGAGGTGTGATGGAAAAAGCAGTCTGTGGAGCACAGAGCCTACAGCCAAGCTGGGAACGTGTAGGTGCGAGGTTCAGGCATGCGGCTCCCGGCTCCGGCTGCGTCAGCCGAGCTGGCAGCGAGGAGTATCTGCAGGAGCTGGGGTTTGCTCTGGAGGTCACTTCTTCCTTGGCCAAAATAAATCCTTCTGCCATTCCCTGCCTCTGTTTCCACTGCCTGTAGCTTCTCTGCGTCATCCCTGCTGCTCTGTGCCCGGAGCTCTTTTCTTTGGCTGCTCTTGGAGTAGGACGCACTCCAGGATACTCAGTGCAGGGTCTGGTGGGTGGCATAAAGAGACAAAAAGGGGGAAAATCAAGGACAAATTGATAAAAAGGAGCTTACAGAAAAGCCCTCGGGTGCTGAGGACGTGCCTTGCTGCTGGTGTTTGCACGTCTGAATCTAGCCAGGGCTTTGTATTGATTCCTTTAAAAGCTCTTTCAATTATTTTTACAATGAGCTCATCTTTCCTGGCACATCCTTGTTCCCTGCTCATTCCATACTGCTATGGCAGGCTTTGTTCACCTCTCTGTAGTCATCCACATGTAAGCTGGGAACAGCAGCTCCGTGCTTGTCCCTGGAGAAAAACAGGTCTTGTCTTGGCTCCTTCTAAGCGCTGTGTGAAGGTGGGATGGACGGAGCTGGAGGTGTTTCTGATGGAGCTGCCTGAACTTAGCCAAAACAGGGCCTGTGTGCTGCCTCTGTGCAGTGGGACTTGCACAGAAGCTGTTTTTTCTGTGGTCAATACTTTGGGAAGCGTTCCTGTGAATAGAGGTGGAGTTGTGGAAAAGACCGGGTGGTGGGTCAGTGCATGGTGATGAGCCACTGCTACTCCAGCCAAAAATCCAAAAGGCTTCTTGGAGTTGCCTTTTTAAGACCACGAGATGACTGCACACTGCAAGGAGAGTCAAAAAATTAAAGCCTTGTGTCTGCCCATGGCATTTCACAGTATTTGAGCAAGGCTTCTTAGACATTTCACATGGCAAAAACTCAGAATTGTGTCCTGGGTGAGCTTGTTTTGTATCATTTGTACCTATGGTTGTACCATGAAATAAGCAATCTTGGACGTCCCAAATCTGGAAATCTGGAATCCTTGCAGATTGGAAATCCTTAAAGCACTGCCCCAAAGCTCTCTGAGCAGAGGGTGCTCCCCGGTGAGGTGACATCAGCAGCACCCTAAGCCTCGTTCTCCCCACATGTTTGATTCAAGCCAGCTGAGCCTAGGAGTGGGTCCCACAGATCTGACACAGGGCTTTGGTGCCATCCTCCAGAGGGGCTCCTGACAAGTCTGGGGGATGCTGCAAGGCAGTGCCAGAGGTTTGGGGCCGAGGATTCAGCCCTGGCTGCAGAGCTCCTGTCTGCTGACACCTCCTGTGCTGGCGGTGAAGCCGTTGAAAACAAAGAGCCAAGAAGCTCAAGGACCTGTCCAGGCAAAACACCTCCTCCTTTTGCTTTAATAATTTTGTTTTTCTCCATTCTACACCCCCATAATAATGTGTCCGGGCCTGTTTGACTGCACTGGATCACTCAGAGGGTTCAGCCTGAGATCCAGATATTTCTAGAACATGATCCTGCCTCTGTCCCATGCTCTGCAAAAAGGTAGTGTTGTTTCTCTCTTTCCATGCCACCATGTAAAGAGGGACTTTGTTAACTGGGGATGCACTCCCAGCAAAACACCCAAACCTGTGTGGATTCTTCTCTGTGTGTGTGAGGCGTCTGCTGGGCACGTTCCTGTTCCGGTGCAGTGGGATTCATAAAGCTCCTGTTTTTGCAGCCCTGCAGGAATTTGCAGGCTCAGTGAAATCGCTGGGGGCTCCCTGCAGAGGCTGCCTGGTGTTTGCCCTCGGCATCATTTGCGAGCAGAGGCAAAGGGCTGATGGAAGAAAATTTTTCCACAAGGTTTCCTGCCCTGCTCCGGCTTCTGGCTCCTGTTGGCAGCTGCAGTGTGTTAACCATAAGCCAGGGTGCTGCTGTTCCTCAGGTTACTCATTTTCTGGAGATGAGCTGCTTTATAATACCCAAATACTGTTAAAATTGTCCTCTGGATAGTTTTATTAGGAATGTCTGTGTAGGTATGTGTTTGTCTCCTTGAATTTTGTACTTTATGGTCTAATGGATATTTTTCCAAGTGACATTTATTCACAAGATGCTAAATTCCTTCATTTGATATAAACTTAGAATCCTTTCCTGTTTCAAACCTACCAAATACATGTTTCCCTCATGACTCGAAGTTGCTGTGTTTGTTTTTTTAAGATGTGATTAATTTACTCTTATAAAATTCCATTCTTTATCCGAATCTCTCCAAGAAATCACTGCTTGGGCACACAGAGGGAGAGAAAAGGCTTGGATTCTGGAGGAGCTGAAAGTTTAATTTAGGGAGGGCAGCTTGGGAGAAGAATGAGAGAAATGCCATGAGCTCTTTTACAGACAAAGGTCTGCACTACCATCACAGAAGACTCAAAAGCTCAAAATTCCCATCACCTGGAACTCTGGGAGCAAACTGGTACAAAGGAAGTAAAATCAGAGTTTCTCATGGAGTTTCCTGTTATGATTGATGATTAATCACTCGGTTTCTACCTTGCAGAGATGACTGCAAACCTTTTGGGGGTTGTTGGCACATATCCTCAGCAAGCTGGGTGGGCGTGTGCCTGGGAGCAGGGAACACAGCTGGGAAAGTTTTTGTGCCACCACGAGGTGGGAGAAGGAGGATCTTTTCTTCTCAGAGCACCCAAGACTGTTCATAGGTGCCTGAAATAACATTCTGGGCTCCTCTGCCTGCTCCTGTCTCCTGTGGGCCCAGGGGCTCGTGGCAGGGGTATGTTCTGAGCGTGGTTTTCCAGCATTGTTATAACTGCACTGGAAAACAAGGGCGAGGGTTTGTCAGCTCAGAACACGGCCAGATGCCAAACCTTTTCATCCCCATTACCTTGCAGTTTTTGTACCAAGGAAGTGTTATTTGAACACAGCTTTGCCCAAAGAATGGAGAGGAAAGAATCGTGGGAGACAGGAAAAGGGCCTCCCGGGCCCTGCACGGCGCTGCCTGTGATTTGGGACAGGAACACCTTTGTGTTGCAGGTGACTCCAGCTGGATTTATCCTGGTGAGTTGGCCATCAGGAGGAGTCCCTGAGAAACCAAACGCCTTTGTCTTCAAGAGCTCACAGCTAAACAGATTTCCAGAGACCTCTCTCCTTCAAGAGACCCAAACCAGGTGCAGGCCGGGTTGTAAGTGTTGTCACCATGTGCAGGGACAGCCTGCCACCCTGGGGCTCCAGTCCCAGCCTCCAAGTGGTCTCAAGCTCCGGAAAAATCTAAAGGTTTTGCAAGAAGAAACTTGAGAACATGCCCATCAAACAGCTGAGTCAGGGATCCATGAGCTGCCATCTGTAGTGCTCTGTAACACTGATAAAAAGCTTCCCAAGAAACCTGCATGGAGGGCATTCCCAAATGCAGTTTTTGGATAGCTCTGCCCTGCCATATGTGTGATGGGTGGTGTGGAATGTACCTAACATAGATACCTCTATGAGGTCTGGTGCCCAGCTGAGCAGGGAAGCACCCCTGCTCTCTGCCTCCTGCACGTCTCTGGAAGAAGGGATGGGAATCACTGCCAGGCCGGCAGCAGCGACACCCACCTCCCGCAGTGCCCCCTTTGAGCCGGCCCTTCGGGAGCAAGGGGAAGTGGTTTGGGGCTGGAGCCATCCCTGGGCACTTTGCAAACTGTCCCGCAATGGCTCCGCTCGGGGTGCAGCCTTGTGCTGGCCACGGAGCAGAAATCACTCGGGACCGAGTTTCCCAAGACCCGCTGTGCCAGGGCATCCGCAGAGCCGCCGGAGGCAGGCAGAGCGGTCCCCGGCCGCCAGCGCATCCCACCGCGGCTGTCACGGCCGTGGGGAACGCCACATGGAGGCCGTTCCCAGGCCGGGGCAGCCTCCCGGCCTCTCCTTCCCCCCGCATCGCAGCGCTTCCGCCGCCCCGTCCCGGAGCCGCAGGAAGGGCAGCGGGTCGTGGGAAGGGCCCGGGGACGCGAGGCTGAGCCGCCGTGGGAGCCCCGAGCAGCGCCCCGCACGCTGCCGCCGCTTCCCCGGGCGAGCGGCGCTGCACGGGGAGCGCACAGCCCCGGCTCGGGCACACGGGCCCCGGCTGGCCGGCCTCGTGTTCCAGCGCACCCCACGGTTCCCTCACCAAAGTGTGGGTGCCCGGCACCCCCGTCACCCTGTTCCCTCCTCAGCCATCGCTCAGGGCGCCAGGCACTGTGTGAAGCCAGGCAGGTTGTTACGGACCAGCTGAAATGCCTCATGCACCTTTTAGTGTTTTCCTCCTTTTTGTTAAGTGAGGAGCCTCCTAAGAACACTAAAACCTCTGAATGCTTGGGAGTTATTAAAGTGTTGCTTTTAGCTCTGACAGCATTTTTGTTAAAGCATTTTAAAAACTGTTTGCCAAGTTCTCCTTTCAATTGATCAAAAAGGGCTGTTTTTTGGAGTTCCTTGTCCTCCAGATCTCTCCCAGGACTTGCTGGAGCCCTTATCCTGCCGGAAGAGCCCCGGGAACTTGAGCTCAGCAGTGCCCTGTCCTTGTCCCCGAGTGCAGCCTTGCTGGGCTGGCTTCCACCAACGGCCCTGTGGGGTTTTTATGGGTTATTCGTCTCAGCCACCATCTTCCAGCTGTTTGCTCCATGCATTTCCAGGTCACTCTCTTGCAGCGGGGCTGGATGCATGTGAGGAAGGTGGTTTATTTGGCTCGGAAGCCAAAGGGAGCAGCAACAGAGCAGGGAAGCAAAAGCAAGATGCAGAGTTTTTCTGCAGAAATTTCTGTTTGTGGTGGTGAAAAAATTCCATCCCAAAGCTGTGGTTGCCCTCTTCATCAGTCCTCAGGATATGGGATAGTGATTGCAACCTCTGGGAACTGTGGGATGGATTTCCAGGCAGTTGGTGGGTTATATTCTGGCGTGTCCCCAGGCTGCTCCCTATTTCCCTGGCTTGTGTCAGTTGCTGAGGGTGTCCTGGGCTGTGATGGAGTGAATCCAGGTGTGAGTGTGATGCTGAGGGGGCTGTACCCCATCTACCCCATGGCTGGAGGGGAGCACTCTGTGGTGAGGGGTCCTTGGGACCAAACCCAGGCCTCATCTTCACCCCACAGCCACCCTGTTCCTGCTGCACCACAGCTCCAGGCAGTCCCTGTCAGTGTCACTTGTCACCTCATCCATTACCTGGTCTTTTGTCCCTCCCTTGGTCCTCTATCCCCTACATTCCCGCTGGTGACTGTGTGTTCCTCCTTTTTGGGGTTCATATCAACTCCTGTGGCTCAGTAGGGGCACAGGTGGCTGGTGTGGGCCAGGAGGGTTCCCGGGCCCAGGAAGGTGACACCAGGAACAGCACCAGCACTCAGTGCTGCTGGCAGTGAAAATGGAGAGCTCGATGCATTTACATCCCAGCTGAATTTTTGGGACTCAAATATATTTTTCAAATGTTTTCATGCCAAACCAGGTTCTCACCAGCCTGTTTTACTCCCCTTGTAGCAAACTCCTGCTGGAGAAGGACAGGCAGCCGGGTTCCCTGCAATACCCTGTAACTTTTATTCCTGTCTTGTGTCTCCCCGCAGCGGTTTCACGCTTTGCCCCGGAGATTTCGGCTCTCGCCGTGTGGCGTCGCACGGCTGAGCGGCAGCAGAGGTTCGCAGCTGAGCTTTTCAGCAGAGCTTTCCTGGCATCACGACGGTTGGGGTCACTCTTTCCCAACGAGCCTTCTCCTCCCGAGCTCCACTTGTGCTTTCCAATAGGAGGAACTCCGAGCATTGCATCCTGTTAGAGTGCCGGCTGGGATTCC
Source organism: Climacteris rufus (assembly GCA_013398175.1). Taxonomy (NCBI): domain Eukaryota; kingdom Metazoa; phylum Chordata; class Aves; order Passeriformes; family Climacteridae; genus Climacteris; species Climacteris rufus. The sequence continues at coordinate 104,907 of VZRZ01003480.1, read as the reverse complement.
AAGCTCCCAGGACTCTTCACTGGACACCCTGGATATTGCAGGGTCAGCAATATCTCTGATTTTAATACTGTGGCCACGCAAGAATAAGCTTTTTCCGTGGTCTTAAAAGCTCGATAAATTAGTGTTCAAGCTCCCTGGGCTTTTCTGGGTGTGGATCCAGCAAGGGAGCTGGGATTTGCTCTTCATCTGCCCCCCCCCCCAAGCTGTCATTGGTGGGGAGGGTGTGATGTGTTTTAAGCTCACGGTGTCATCCCCAGAGTTGGCCATGGCGTTTGTCATGGTTGTTGCAGCCTCCTTGCACCCCCCTAAACCTCCACGGTCCCATGCAGGGGGAGTGTGGGGTGATGCCAGGACCCTCCCGGGCTTCCTTTGGGGAGGGCTTATCCCATGTTTGGTTTCCCCTCTTCTTGGTGCGAGCGCAGGGCGCAGACCCACCAAACCCATGCCTGCTCTGCGGGCACACGCCTGCAGCACCTGGGAGTCAGGGAGAGGAGCTGATGCTACGGCATTGCAAGGGTCTGGCTTGTGGTGGGCACAGCAAGGCCCCCCTGGCGCTGGGCTGGAGCCTGCGGGCTCTTCCCTGGCAGCCAGGCTGGAGCATCCTCAGGGGGTCCGGCCCTGCTGCTGTCCCGTGTGAACGCTCTGCTCCAGCGCAGCGGCTCATGCGCGGCCACGTGGGAACGTCCTGTCCTGCTGGAGGCCCTGGGGGGCTGCTGGGGCAACTGCGGGGGTGGGAGGGCTGGGAACTGGTTCTACTGGGGAGAGGGTCTTCAGGGATAAATTTAGGGATGGTGAAAGAGCCCAGCTGGCTCTGCCTGGTGTGTGACGAGCCAAGTGTGTCCGTGGCTCCTGCTGTCATCGGGTGGCAAAGCCCTGGACACCCGATGGGGACAGGAAGGTGGGGTGGGAAGGGGGTAGTGCTGACCCACGCCACCCCAGCCAGGCAGACCCTTTGCTGTCCCTCCTTGGTGGCTCAGTTGTTGCTCCAGGAAGAGCAGTTCAGAGAATTCATGCCAGGGCTGATTTGGGAAGCAGGTCACCCAAACACAGGGTGCTTTGCAGTGCCAGTGTGGTGACTTTGTGGTGTCACACCAGGGCCTGGCCATGCTGGTCCTTGAAGGATGTGCCCAGTGCTGGGAGCCAGCCCCAACCAAGGGGGGCTGAAGAGATCATTTGCTTTGTTAACAACGATGGTGGGGGTCCCATCTGCTGAGCATAGGGACCAGCCAGGCCTGGTGACACCCTGCTGCCACCTCATACGGGACAAGGTGACAGCAATGTCCCGGGCCTCTCTGAGAGGCCAATCTGTTGTGTGGCGGGGAGGTATAAAGGAGTATATTTGCATGGGTAAAAATATTTCTGTCTCTGGACTTGATCCAAGGTCAGGCTGGATAGAGTTTGGAGTGACCTGGTCTTAGTGTAAGATGTCCCAGCCAATGGCAGAGGGGTGGAACAAGAGGATCTTGAAGGTGCCTTCCAGACCAAACCATTCTGTGATTCTGTGATCCTCACACAGGACCAGCCCTGCATGGTACTCCCTTGGGAAATGGTGTTGGCAGGGAGCCTTTCTCACTGCTTTTATGTTTCCCTGTGCTCCCTCTTGTGTCAATCCTGGAAATCCTATCCCCTGGCTTTTCCTTTGGCATTTACCTCCCTGGCCCACGTCAGGTGATGTCTCACACGCTGCTGCAGTGCCTGTCCCATCTCTTTTCCTACCATCCTGTACTTACATCTCGCTTCTTGTGAACATGTTCAGAAGGACACCCAAACATCTTCCAGAGAGGCAGCCAGGCTTGGGTGTCAAGCCCTGCTACCCTCTCACATTTACCCTGGAAGTGTTCAAGGCCAGGTTGGACAGGGCTCTGAGCAACCTGGTCTAGTGGAAGGTGTCCCTGCCACAGGCAGGGAGTTGGAATTAGATGGGCTTTAAGGTCCCTTCCAGCCCAAACCAGTCTATGATTCTTCTTGCACCCAGCATGTTGGATTGGCTGTGGCAAACCAGCCTCTTCCAACAGAGCCAGGCATCTCTCCTTCCCACTGCCTGGGGTTTTCACAGCTGACTTTCCAGCAGCCCCTTTGTGCCGAACAGAATAATTTTGTGCTTCTTTCCCGTGCTGGGCAACAGTCACTGTGTTATTAATTAACCTGGTTACTCACATAATCGTAGTGCTGGACTCACTGTTGTTTAAACCAGTGAACCCAAGCCTCAATCCACTCCCTTCTCTCTGCTCCGAGCTCCTGTAGCTCCACGCAGGGGGAAGTTTGCACCGTCAGCTGCCCTGGGGAGAGCTGAAATGCAGAGGGCAGCGAGGGATTTGCCAAGGGGAAGGAGCCCTGGTGCAAGCTCTCTGGGGCTGCAGGGCTCTGGGTGCTCCCAAAGCCTGGGCTTGGTTTGGCTCTGAACATGGTCGGCTGTGGGGCCGCATGTGCCAGCAACGCCACTGTTCCTTCCACCTCACCGCACGGCAGCCAGCCCGAGCAGGGCCTGTTTAATTCAGCAAGTCATAAATTCATAATGCTTATTTACCACACAGTGCCATCAATATTTGATAGCAGCCACCAGCCCGCTGCAGCACGGCCTGCAGAGGGAAGGGATGGGGCTGGCACGGGGCTGTGGGGGCCTGGCGTTGGGGCTGGCGTGGAGCAGGGCTGCCCAGGTCAGCGTGGTGGTGCCGAGATGGGGCTGGAGGGATGTGGGCTCCTCCTCCACCCCTGCAAACCTGCCAGTGGTGAGATGAAGCCATGAAGGCTCTGAGGAGGGATGTGTGGGGGCCGGGCCGGCAGCTGGAGGCTGTCAGGTTGAGGGAGGAATGAAGCGGGGAGCCGGGCGCAGGGGGGTCCCGGTGGTTGGTGATGAGGAGGGGAATGTGCAGACCTCGGGGGACACAACAACTTGGTTGTCCCCAGGGTGTCCCAGGATGACCATGGGGACTGCCCTGCGTGTGCCACTCGGCGCTGGCTCCGCTCGGCAGCGGTTCGGAGAGCAGCGCCATGAACTCGGGAAGCCCCTTGACCCCCGACCCTGGCTCACTAATTGACTGTGGGGAGGAGCCCTGCCCTTGCAGAGGGGTGAGCAGGAAGGAACCTTCTCCCCGAGAGCTGCCGAGGCCTCAAGGAGAAGGCGCAAGCGGGGGAGTTTAGCTGTGCAAAGACAATATTTTGCAGTTCACTCCAGAAGAGCCTCTTCCTGCTTGTAGATCTTGAGTGTTTTGCTCATCATAAGCAAAAGTTGCTGCAGCCAGTGGCTCCCCCAGAGCTCCTGCTGGAGCTTCTCTGCGCCGGGAGCACTGAGGGACTCTCTTCTTGCTCCTTTGGAGGGGGCTGCTCTGTCCTGCCTTCCCTTTGTCTGAGCTCCCTCTCCCTTGGGTGCAGAGGGTGATGGGGGAAGCCAAGCATGGCTGTACCCTGGAAACCCTGGGATCTCCCGGCTCATCCCAGCTTCCCACCGAAGGGCTGCAGTGGTGAGGAGATGGTGTGTGGACCAGGTGGCCAGCAGAACCTGATGGGATATGATGGCTCCAGCTGCAGGTTGCCATCACAGAGGGGACAGAGCTGAGGCAGCTCAGAGGTGCCTGGTGGGTTGATGCCTTCTGTGGCATCACTCAGCAATCCCCGAGCGCCAGAGCCAGAGAATGCTCTTGATAAGGTGGCCCTCAAGCCCTGGAGCTGTGGTGGCGGCCGCTCGCTGAGTGGTGCTCCAGTCTCCCGGCCGTGCTGAGACAAGCCAGGCCAGCCCAAGTGACAGGTCTCCCCTTTTACGGTAGCTTTTATCTGCCCCTGGGGAACGCGGCCCCAGCGCTGGCTGAGTCTGTGGCGGCAGTGCCGACAGCCTGCTGCCTTTCCTTCTGCTACCCCAAAGTTTCCCCTCAGACAGCCATGTCCATGCTCTGATGGCTCCTGGACCTGCTGCTGCCATTCCTGTGGGATGTAGCAGGAGTTTAAACCCCTTTCCAGCACACTGAGATCCTGCCCTGCACTGACTCCACTGGGAGCAAAGAGGGCACGTGTCCAGTGGTGTTTTGCAGCTCCATGCTGGATCAGGAACAGTGGGGTGCCAGCGCATCCCTGGGCAGTGCATCCCAAACCCCACAGCCTTCACTTCACCCCAGAGGCTCTCCCAGCTCAGAACTGAACTTTTCACCCAGGACGTGACTGGGTTGTTACTCCCCTGGGCTTTACAACACCGGTGCCAACGGGGCTGCTCTCAGGGCTGTGCCTTACAGGATTTGGGAGAGTGGCAGATATGGGCAGCTCTGCTTTAATTTGCAGGTGACAAGTGTTTATGGGCCTCATGTTTGAGCCCACACTTCACTCTCCACGTGGTCAGATCCCTCCTGCATCCCTGAGGGCAGAGCAGGAAGACACAGGACACCTCCAGGTGTCCTCCTTGGCCACTGCTACAAAAGGCTGCTCCCAGTCAATCCCCAGCAGCATCCCTGGCCGACCACAGCATGGCTGCTGTGGTGACTGGGTGGCTCTTTGGTGGAATGCTCAGCTGGCTCCCAACCCTCCTTCGGGTGCCCGTTCCTCTGAAATATTCATCGGTGTGCTCCGTGGGAGACACTGAATTGCTCTAAACCTCTCTGAATATTTCATCCCCCGCCCTGCAAATGTTTCTGCTGGGGCTGGTGACGTCCTGGGCTCAGTTCCATCTGAGACAACCTCCAAAAAAGGCAGGTTGGTGTCCCACAGCCTCCCTGCTCACTGGGGCCATGACACCAGCCTGCCCCACCCCATAGCCCTTTCTCCTCCTCCTCGCTGTCTCCATAACACCTCTCAAATGCAATGTTTCTCACCCTTGCTGATTTCACAAGCCGCTGTTGGTGTTCAAGGATCTGGCAGGTGGATCCAATGGGTACCCTGGGAGCAGACATCATAGTTCCTTGGGGTGCAAGGATCAGAGAGATTCAGGGATGGGCAAAGATTAGGGATTAGTGGATGATGCATGTGCTAACAGTGGGTGCAGGATTTGGGGTGCAGGATGGGCAGGAAGAACAGGGATTATGTGGAATACAGGCATTAACAGCGATGCAGGGAATAGCAAAGGGTGCCAGGCTTGGCACAACAGCTCAGCCTTTCAGCGGTCGACCCTTGCTGCTGAGTGCGTTCAGGCACCCGAGTTACTCATTATTCTGATTAATTCGTCAGCAGTTTTTACCAAATAAGTCAAGAAAGTGGAAAATTATCTGAAGAGCTTCTTGCCCCTTGCTGTCCTGCCTGGGGCGGGGCTGGGAGCTCTCTCTGCAGTGCCAAGGCCAGCTACTGGCCCCTCCACTGGTTTAACTGGTCTTGGGGATGGAGGGAAACAGGTTATCCACTCTGGGGACACAGTGGAACATGTCTGGCCCCATGCCACTGCCTCACCCCACTCCTTGGGGGGGCTCTTTCTCCAACCCCCTGCTCCAGGAGTTAAACCTTGCCTCCAGCCTGGCGTTGCTCATGGAAAGTTTATATATAGCCTTTTGTTTTTGCCAGCGTCCCCCTTGAGTTTAAATAGCTCTTCCCCGTCCCTGGTGTTGACCCCGGATGTATTTATAGAGAGCAATCAGATCTGTGCTCAGCACCGAGCAAACCCAGCTCATGCCGGTCCCCCGAGGGAGGCCCTTCCATCAGCGTGGCCTCGTGTTGTGCCTTGCCCTGAGGAGGAGACCTCGAGGGCTGGCAGGGGCTGCCTGGAGGGCTCAGAGCTGGGGCTGTGCCAGGCTGCCTGCAGCTTCCTTTGGAGTGACTGGGCCAATTCTGGCTGCGGAGCAGCTTTTTGGATTGCCATCCTTAGGGTTCAGAGTGAACGCTGGCTTGTGACACTGACACCGTTTCTCCTCTGAGACTGTGTCATGTCATAGAGGTGAACCGTGCCCCCGGTGCCACAGGCCACGCACCGCCAGGGCTGCGAGGATGGAAGTCCCCAGGGTGAAACGGGAGGCTCCTGCCACCTCTCCTGCAGCCATCCCGCTCCCCCCGCGGGTGCCAGCTCCGCTCCCATCCCGGAGGTCCGCGCTGCCGGGCGGCCTCCCCTCCAACCTCCAGCTCTTGACTATTTAAGGCAAATCTCCTCGCTGGACTTTTAAACAAAACCCGGGCTCCTCTCGCTCTCTTCGTTTTAAATAACTCGCCTGGCGTAAACAGAATGAGGCATAACACTATAAATCAGGCATTCCCGAGATCTGCCTGGCAGGCTGCACGCCGGGGGCTCACCAGGCCCCCGAGCTTCCCCAGGAGCTCTTTTTGGGGCCTGGGGGGAGCGATAAGAGGGCAAGAGGGGCTCTGGTGGGGCAGGCGTTCCCAAGGAGACTAATGCGATTACAGGCTGCCAGCCTTTGGGGTAAAATAATTAAGGTTGCAAAATAGTTTCCATCACAGCCCCTTGCTTGTCATTCCCCACTGAGGCTGGAATTTTCCAGGCTGTATTCCCTGCATGAAAATGAATTTTTCCAGGGAAGTTTGTGCTGGGGATGGTCAGTGATGGGTGTTTCGTAGAGATGTGGGGGGAAATGCCTAGACTGTGGGTGAGAGCCCAGCATGTTGCTTGCAGGAGCATGGGCACTTTGCACCACAGCTTATCCCATCAGCCAGAGGGATCAGCTCTGGAAAATTGGCCCTTGTGCCTTCAGTCCTCCATGTTTACGCACTGTGATCGAAGCAGAACAGAACTAATTACAGCTCGTCCCAGGGACCAGTGCTTCCCATGATAAAACTCTGTTTTCCCTGGTTTTAGGGCTTTGCCAAACTTTCATCATGAGATGAATCTTTCAGGCTGGGTGTCCAACATACACCAAGTCATCTAAACAACCCATTTTAAACAAGCCTGGCCTTGCTGGGATTGAAAATTGGGAAGATGTGTTGGTTTGCTGCCAGGGCTGGAAACTCCAAGGAGTGAGACTTGGGGTGCCCTGGGGTTGGGGACAGGCCACCAATTGCGCCTGTTGGGAACTCCAGGTTCTGGCCAAGCCAAGGAGCCCTTGAAAACCCCAGAGATGGTGCAGGAGCCTTGGCTGTGGTGCATCCCCCAGGTGGGGACAGCACTGGGAAGGGTGTTGCTGTAGCACATTGGCTTTCATGGTACCCTCAGCTGCCGTCCCTGGCCTGCCCTGACACTGCCCTGCACCTTCCCTTCTCTGCCCAAAGCCAAGCAGGGTGGATGGAGCAGCCTCTTGCAAGGCGATGCTTCATTTAGCTCTCATCCTCCCCTGACTTGCTAATCCCTCTCATTATCCACATGACTGAGGAGCAGCCTTCGGAGCGCTGGCAGCGCCTTTTACACAGCAGGTTGCACCCGTGGCTGGGAAGTGTCATCTCCAGGAGGAGGGCATGGATCTTGTTGAGCCAGAGGAGATGGCAGGCTAGAGTCGGCAGGAAGTGCCCCATCCATGCTGGGATCTCCCCCATGCTGGGCAGCATCACAAGTGATCTGACAATGGAGGGGTGCCAGGCTGTCCTCCGTGGTGCTCAGCACCTGGAGAGCAGCAGGGAGGAGGAAGGAAGCTGCGGGGAGACTTCTTCCCTACCCTTGAGGCCACCCATGGACACATACCCCAGGGTGGATGTGCAGAGGGCTGTCTGAGCAGAACCCATGGGAGCTGGGATTGTCCTGAGGAAGGACATGATAAATGAGCTGATGAAGGGCTTTTCTAAGCTTGCAGCTGCCACAGAGAAAGTGCCACCTCCAGGCTGGAGCGATGCTCATCCCACACATCCACTCCTGCTCCCTGGCAGGCTCCAGCAGGCTCTGGGAGCTGCAGTGCACCCCGGGCCGTCGCTGGCGGCAGTGGCGGCAGGGGAGCTGAGCCGTGCCGCGTGTGGCGGGATCGCTCGCTTGGGTTTTTGACAATCTGTTTTCCAAGTCGGAAGGTCATGTGTATGTTGGTCATGTTGCCAAGGATTCCTCCACAACAAGTCCTTTTGTTTTGTTTGACAAGGTCTCCAGTGTGCAGAGGGGCTGGACATTAATAACCTTGGTGAAAATGGGACGCCTTTCTCTCGGGGAGTTTGGGTTGGTGCGTTCTGCTGTGACCAGGGGACGTATCATGTGGCACAGCTCAAAGCTGCCCTCCTCCTTCCTGACAGAGGTGGCCCTCCTTGGTTGTCCAGATGCTTAATGGCAAAGTTTGGGAGCATTTCTCCCCTCCATATGATCCATAATGTCTGTTAATCAGGGATGAAGATGATTTAGCTGAGGGTGAGGCCATGTTGATGGTCAGAGGTGGCTCTGATGAGCAGGATGGGACACATCTCCTCCACCCGGCTGAGGGATCCACAGCTGGATCTGCTGACACCTAGAGGGGCCTGGGCCAGGTCCTGTGGGTAGGACCACACATGAGGGCTCAGGACAGCAATGACACTGATTGTCTCTCAGTGCCCTGGGTCAAGCCACGTCCTGTCCCTGCTGCTCCAGCATCCCCATTGGCACTGAAGCTGATTTCTCACTGAGCACCCGGTAAAAACCTCACTCAAACGACTGCAGAGCAGGGAAGGGGCAGGATCTGGCCCAGCAGGACTCACCACAGGCGCTGTGCCTCCTCCCTGCTGCTGGGACAGGACTGGAGGCTGTCGGTGCCACATTGTCAGTGCTGAGTGCCAGCGCTGGAGCAGAGCTGTGCCTGCTGATGGGGACAGTGACAGTGGGGCTGGGGGAGCCTCGAGCCTCTCCCTCTGCCAGCGGGGCAGGCAGCTCCCAACATGGCTCCAGTGAGCAGGGACAGACCCAACTGCAGAAATCCCTCCATTGCAGCTGGCATGGGACCACAGCAACCTGGGCAGCTCCCAGCTCCTCTGTGGACGAGGCATCAGAATGATCCTGCCATTGGTGAGGTCCAGCTGTGCACTGTGGGGAGAATTTTAGCCCACAAGAGCACAGAGGTGGTGGCTTCAGCTGTTTTCCTGGCTGAGTGGTGGTGGAAAGAGCTGCAGGGATGGACACAGAGGGAAAGCCCCAATGCTCCAACATATCTTCATGGTCTGGGCACATCTCCTGGACCTGGAGCTGAGACAGCCTGCACCCCACACTTGGAAAAGGCCCCATTAAGGACCAGCTATGGATACCCCTTGGGCAGCAGCTCAGTGCAGCAGTGTTAGAGCCAGGCATGGGGCTGGGGTAGCTTTGGGATCTTTAATTAATGAATTTCATATAAAAGATTCCCCTGGTTCATTCCCTCATAATTAATATGCCTGGGCAGTGCAAATGACACATTAATTATGATCCTAAAGAGATAACAGTGCACTTTTTCAGTGCTGCACAAGCAAGGAGGAGCATTGCCTTTTCTCTTATCTGTATTTCACCTTCTAGGCAAAGAAAACTATGAGTTTTGGGGCAGACTAAAGTCCTGCCTTCATTTCCTAGATGACTAAGTGGCAAACCCCTCCATGCAGCCGTGCTTTTTCCATCAGGAGATCGCCGGCACTGCTGCATCTGCAACCCATCAGAGAAAGCGTTTGGGTTTATTGTTCCCGCTCCTGGCTCCAAACAGGCTTTTCTGTTTGGCGCTATCTTTTTGTTCAAATTCTGTAAACACAAGCTCTCCTCACCCCTTTTTGGTCGGAAGCCCACTCGGTTGGTTCACCCCACGGGGCACGGTGAGCGTCGGCAGAGCTCGGCTCCAGCGGCGCTGCCAGGAGCCGCTCTGAAATGCCCATAAAAGCAGCTTTGCAGCGATCCAGTGTGTCTGAGCAAACATTTGTGCACACCTCCGAGACCCTGTCTCTCTCAGTTAGCTTCAGCTCGTCCTCCTGGGGGAAGGCAGAGCTGGAGAAGACAAGCAGTGACGTACGGAAAGGAATTAAAGTTTGAAAGCGCTCACCGCTGCCCTCAAAGCTGGTATGTGATGCTGGAGGAGCCCTGCAATTCCGCTGCTCCTTGTCTCTGCCCTGCACCCACTGGGCCACCCAAAGTCCTGCACAGCTCCCAGGATGGTTCTAACTGCACCCTGTCATTCAGTACCCAAATATAAGTGGTGCCCAGTACTAATTTTCCTGCCACACCTTTTATCCTCTGCCCTTTGCAGTGCTTAGGGCTGTTGTAGTCACATGGCATCTGGTCCAATGGAAGGACCAAAGCCATGGAAGGGGTTGGGAGCTGCTCTTCAGCCTGGCCTTGGCCACGTACCATCCCCTGCTGTTTGGGGACACATAGACCAAAAGAGGCTGCAGGGCAGGAGGAATGGCTGGGTAGGCTCTGTGTCAGGCAGAGTTGTGGACTGGGAGTGGGTAAAGCACAGAAGGCACTGGTGAGGGGTCAGCAAGGAACTGGGCTGGGTTAGGCTGGCCAAAAGAGGTTGAACAGGGGTCCCCTTGCAGTTTATACCTCCTAGAGGGGTAGTTACAAAGATGGTGGAGTTAAACTTCCCTTGATAGCGGCAGCAGATGATGTAACGTGGGGCAGCAGCCACACATGGTGGCTTGAGAGGGTCAGGATGGGTGTTAGGGAAGACTTTTTCCCTGCCAGATGGTGCAGCCTTGGGATGGACACCTGGAGAGGTGGGGTTGGTCCATCCTTAGGGCTTTTCAAGGCAGGACCAACCTGACCCATTGCTGGTGACAGTCCTGCAGGATGTTGGATGGGAGAATCCTGAGGTCCCTTCCCATCCTGGCTATAACAAGTCTCCATATGTTTGGAGCCTCCATACCAAAAGCAGCATCTCAGCCCTAAAGCCTTCACCTGCCTGTGGCCAGAAAGGTCTCCTGAACTCACCTGAGGTCCTGTAGAGAGTCTTTGGTGACACCAGCACTCAGCTTGCACATGCCCATCACTGGTCTGAGCAGTGACAGGGGTGTTGTCTGGTCTCACTTCTTGCTTGGAAATCAGGATTCCTCCATGTCCCATGGTTGGTGACCTCTTCCCAGACAGCATGGCAAGTCCTGGTCCAGAATAATTTACCAGAAAGACTAAGAGCATGAGGCAAGAGCAGCTGGAATGGACAGAGGATGGAGGAGAGCAGCAGAGCAGTCTGTGGAGATGTGGGGCCTCCTGAACAAGGACACGAGGAGGAGAAGTTGGCACCAGTGGCAAGCAGAGGAAGCCCTCCCTTCTCCATACCTCAGAAATGTTGGAAGTGGCATGGGAGTGCCCTGGGACAAGTGCCAAGGCTCAGTTGTTGTCCCAGATAAGCAGTGAGAAACAACAAAAACAATCCAGCATTTCAGCCAAAGTGTGGCACTGCCTGCAATGGGCTTGGTGAGAATGGTGGCCTAAGGTCCCCCTATGACAACACCATGATCCCCAAAATATAATTCATCACCTCTCTACAGGTGGGTGAAGGAGCCCTGGGATGACAAAATGAGTGGCCAGGAGCCCAACTGGAGAGAGACATCTCTCGTTATTATCTTAACCAGTGTCCTGAGCTGGTCACCTGCTTGTTCAGGGAGGGGAGAAAGAGCCCTTGGAAAATGCAAAGCTGAGAAACTGTGTGAAAACACAAGATTGTCCACAGCTAGCTGTCATTTCAAGTCTCACCTTGATTTCTCAGCTGATTCCAACCTGTTTCTATCCCAAGTACTTTTTAAACCCCCTTTCTAGGACCTGCTTGCTGGTCGTGAGCGTGTCACAGCTTTTACTCCTTTTCCCCAGTGAGGCTCTGCAGTTCCCATCATTTTCAGGCAGGACAGCACAGTTGGAGCTGCTGGTGTGGGACATTGTCACAGGTTCACTGTCAGCTTGTCCACTCTGATGAGTTGATGTGGGAGAGGTAGGTGGATGCTGGATTGATCACAGCATCACCTCTGCTCTTCTTACCATCACATCTCGGTGGATGTGGTGTGGCAAGGACAAGGCTCTGGTGCAGCCCTTGGCCAGACTGCAGAGCCAGATGCTGATGGGTGGAAGATACCTCAGGAGGAAAAGTGTTAGTGTAAAAATACATTGCTGTAAGCAAGGTCCAAACCAGAGCGTGCCTGGTCCTGCACTGGCTCAGGTGATGTAGCCTTGGATTGCACACCTAAAGCTGAGCATCTCCATGTGAAGTGGACTCCTCAGCCAAAAACTCTGCAGACATCACCTTTTCCCGGTGGACTGGCTCACCTGCACAAGCTGATAGCAGTGAGTGCTTCAATTGTCCCGCCTTCTGCCCATCCCTGTAAGTTCCTGGGGGCAGGACACATCCACTCCCTGTGCTGCTGGTCGGACCATCGGGAACTCCATGTGCTGAAGCACAGGTTGCAGTGCTTTGGAAGGGGAGAGGCTGCCTGGGTCTGATGTTTAAGGAGATATCAAATGGACTATGAGCCACAAGATACTGGGACACAGAGATGCTGCCACCCCATACAGCTCTGAGGGGTAGGGGGGTGGGCATGCCAGGAGGATACTTCTCTCCAGCCCAATGCCATGGACTTGCCTACAGAATAAACCACAAGTTGTGGCCATCAGTGCAGCAGTGATGTGGTGGACCTGCCGTTATTGCCCCAGTGTGATGGACACAGCAGCTCTTCCGCTTGTGGCCAGGGTTTTCCTGCTCCGGAAGAGGCAGAATGTCTCCTCCGCCTGTGTGTGCGCAGCGGCTCCCTTGGGGGCCTGACAAAAACCCGCTGCTGCTCCTCACTCCCACCCTTTTGTGCTTTCCTCCTCTTGAGGCTCCGCGCTCAAAGTCTGTAGAAAGTGAAACACCAAACCTAAACACAGAAAAGCACCGTGAGGTTATGCTGGTTTTTGCTCAATTAGCACAGGAAGCAAATATTCCTGGTTTTTGTCAGGGCGGGCTCACTGTGAGTCTTTACAGCACAGCAGGCAATGCTGTTCCTGGGAGTTATTCCTGCACAGCCTTATGGGGCTGTCCCCCAGCCTTGGGGACAAAGTTATGGTGAAGGGCAGCATCCCTGAACACTGGAGAAAAAGCCCTTGCTCTGCTCTGGATCTGTCTATGCTGAACTCTGTGGGTGGATCTGGGGGCTCTTGATGTCGTGCTCAGGGCTGGTGTGTAAAAAGTATCTCCAAAACCATTCTGTAGGACAGCATTTTAAATAAATAAATGGAGGGGTTTAAATTAAGAAGTGGGAGTTTTCTCCCCTCGTGCAGGACCTGGCAGGGATCAGGCTCTCTGGCTTAGCGGCTCATTACAAAGCCTTGGAAAAAAGAAGCAGTTGCTTTGCTGCTGTCTGTGTGAGGATTCCGAACACAAACCCACTGTGCCACATGCAAACAGCTGCTGCTGCTAAAAGCCATAACCTAGAAAGCAAGGAAACAAAGCTGATGCTCCCAGGAGGATGTTTCATCCCCTCCAACACACCTTCTGCGATGGAATTACTTGGCCCCACATGCACTTGGCTGTGGGCACCACCTCAGTGGTGGTGTTCCCTGTATTGCCCCCGCTGCCAGACCCAGAGCAGCCTGGGTGGTGCTGGACAATGCTTGTGCATGGAGGTGGCTGAGTTTAGGCTTAAATTTTCATGGGGAGCCTCTGTGTATTCAGGTGGCGAATGGAGTCAGAGGCTGGGGCTTGAACAGGGCAGTGGACCCAGGTGTGGTGGAAAATCAGCCATGGTTGTCCCCAGCCAGGATCATACCTCTTCACCACATGCACATGAGCAAAACGAGGTATCCCTGAGCTCCTGCTGAAGGGAAATGGTCACTGGAGACAGGTGTGGACTCAGTTTGATTTTGCAGTGACATTCGGTGCATGGGGACAGCACAGGTGTTTCCAGCCAGGGCCAAAGGAGCATGGGGAGCACACATGGCTTTTGCAGCCCAGCTTTCCCCCTCTTTCTCCTGGCCTCGGTGCTGGAGAAGCAGCAAGGACTGGGCACAAGAAATGCTGGTTAAGATAACAGGGCTCAGATCCCTGGACTTCTCCCACTTCCTGAACTGACCCCACACTCTTGGGGTTTTACACCTTCGCCTCACACAGGGACCAAGCTGTGGGATGCAGTGTGCAGGAAAGGGCCATGTATTCCATTTTCTGCTCCTGTTACCCGACCGTGAGCTGTGCTTTAGGATGTGGCCGATTGGGCACCCGTGTGGGCAGGGAGAAAGGAAAGGAGATGGGTAATGAGGATGGTGAGGCCCTGGCACAGGCTGCCCAGAGAAGTTCTGGCTGCCCCATGCCTGGAAATGTTCAAGGCCAGGTTGGCTGGGGCTTGGAACAACCTGATCTAGTGGAAGGTGTCCCTGCCCATGGCAGGGGTGTGGAATGAGATGAAATTTAAGGTCCCTTCCCACCCCAAACCATTCTGGGATCCCATTATTCTGTGCCTTAACCCTGCTCCTCCTCCCAGGCCCAAGGACAGGGCTCTGCACCGCGCACACATCGATGTCCGTGGGGATGGATATGGGGCTGCCCTGGTAGGAGGAACCGGGCTGTTGTCCTCAGAGGACCAGGGGCTGCTGTCGGGGCAGATTTGGGGCTGCTCTCCTGAGGCTCAGGACCGCTGTTCCGCAGTTGCAGGATCCCCGTTCTGGGCTCCCAGGGCTGCTGTTCCCGGGAGTGGGGTCTCTCATCGGGGGTCACAAAGGTGCCGTCCGGGGGCTTTCGGACCCCCGCGGGGCTCAGCCACGTCCCCCCGCCCCGGGGATGCGCGGGGGGAGCGGCGCGGCCCCATCGCGGGCGCAGAGCCCGACGGGCCCTTTAAGAAAGTCGAAACCCGAAAGTTCATCAAAGTTGACAAAGTTTTTTCGTGGAAAGGAGGGAAAAAAATAATTAAAATAAGTGGAACCCAGCAACAAAAAAAACCCTCCCCGCGGTCCCGGGGGGCCGTGCCGGGCCGGGATTGGCGGCGGCGGCGGCCGGGGGCGGCTCCGGGCGGGGCAGACGGGCGGGTCCCGGCCCCGCTGCT
>VZRZ01003480.1:62725-89674 GCA_013398175.1 Climacteris rufus | reverse complement strand
CGGATGGAGCGCGGCGGCGTCGGGGAACCGCGGCTGGGGTGCCGAGAAAGGCGTCGGGAACCGCGAATGCGGCATCAGGTCGTCGGGGAAGCTGGGAAGGAGCGCAGCGCCTTGTTCGGGGAACAGAGGACGCAGCGTCAGGGCTGGACCCCCCTCCGGGTCGTCGGGGAACTGGAGCCCGGATGCCGGGGCTGCCCGGGCTGGGGAGCTGAGGCCGGGCTGTGGGACACAGAGTACGGAGGTGTCGGGGAGCCGGCGCTGGAGCCCCCGGGCCGTCCCCTGTTCAGCCCAGCGTCCCTGTAGCCTTGTGGGGCAGGGGACTGGCAGGTCCCTGCTGCCTCCAGTGCAGCCGGTCTCTGTGGGCATGGCATCCTCTTGCCAAGTCCCTGCAGCTGGAGGGCTCCTGGATCCAGCACTGTTCTGCCCGTGTGGGCTGCAACGGACACACTTGGACAACAGTGGAGGAGCCCCTGTCCTGCTCCCCGTGTGCTGTCAGCCTGGCTGGGC
Source organism: Climacteris rufus (assembly GCA_013398175.1). NCBI lineage: Eukaryota > Metazoa > Chordata > Aves > Passeriformes > Climacteridae > Climacteris > Climacteris rufus. The sequence continues at coordinate 89,167 of VZRZ01003480.1, read as the reverse complement.
TGGAGGACTGCCCTGCCAGCAGTCCCCTTCCCCCAGGTGCTATTGCAAACCAGAGCCTGGAGGGTGCTGGTCTTGGGGCTGGGAAGGCTAGTAAGGGCCAGTTGTCTGTAGCCACATGCCAGAGCTGAGCTTGCAGCCCTCCGCGTTCGCCCTTTGGCTGTTGGAGCCATTGGCTGATGTCATCACTGCACCCCTTGGGCAGGCATTGGCGTGGTGGGTCACCAGCTGCCCTCCATCTTGGAGAGGGCTCTGGAAAGCGCCCGGCCTTGGAAACGTTTTGCTGCAGTCCTCCGCGCCTGGCCCTCAGGACCGGGGAGGTGCTCAGTCCCCTCCCCTCGCTGTCCTCCGTGCGCTCGCGCCGCCGCAACATGGCGCCTGGCTGCTCCACCACCCAGCGGGCCCCAGCGCAGCTGACTCGGGGCCATCGTGTCCCCTGGGCTCCAACCCCGGCCAGGGGGACCCGGGTAATGGGGTGGAATGGATTGGCAGGTGGTGGCCGTAGCCATTCCGTCCCCCTGTGGAGCAGGGCTTAGGTGACGTGATGATGCGATGGGATGGGGATGTGGTGCTGCTGGTGGGATGTCCCAGCCTCGGTGGGTGGCACTGCTGTGGGTGGGTTGAGAACCGGAGCACCTGGGGCCCTGTTCTGCTCCCGGTGGAGGGAGGTTCGGCACCCGGGGGTTTTGTGGGCTGTGCACGCCTGCGCAGAAGGATCAGCGCGGCTCCTTGATCCAATTATTCACTGGCCTGCAAAGCTCCCCGAGGTTGATGCTGCTTGGTGCATCCCATGGTGTTGCTCCACCTGGGCTGGTGCCTCACAGGTAGCGGTTGGGTGAGGTCTTGGTGCTGGGCTTCTTCCCCGCTGCTGGGTGGTTGTTTGGCAAAGTGGGTGCTGGAGCATTCTGGGAGCCTGGAAATCCTCACCCTTTGGAGAGGCTGGTTCTCCCAGGAGTGGTGCTTGATGGCTGGAAAACCGAGTTAAAGATGGCATCCCTGGGGAATGGGGCAGGGGTTGGACGGAAGCAGCTCCTGCTTTCCATTGTGCTGCCTCCGGGAGCGCATGGGGAGTGGGATGGTCCATCCACCCTGCTGGATGGTCTGTGGCCTCGCCGGGTGTGTCTGTCACCCTGCACCCAGGGCTGCAGCAAAAGACCCAGCACTTTGGTAGGCTGGGACTGGTGGGGGGTTAATGTCCCAATCCCTGGTGGGATTGCTGTTGGAAAGCCCTCTCTCCACCTGAATCCAACAGAAATAATGTTGTGGGTGGTGAGCAGAGTTTGGGCTCCATGGTGGCTACCCTGAGCCTACTCTGAGTGCTTGTTTTTCCAGGAGCTGTTCCTCACAGCAGAAGTTAATGGAGGCACAAGGACTGACCTTGTGTTCAGGATCCCAGCATGGTCTGGGGGCCCAAATTCTTGCCCAGAGCTCCCCTTGCTGCGGAGCGATAAATACGTTCAGTGCAAAGTGGAATCCTTCAGTCCCAACATACGCAGGAGGGTGTGCTGGAATATTTTCCCACACTGCATGGATAACACTGCCAGATCCTGGCGCTGCGGACACTCCTCCATCCCCCCCGCCGTGCGCCTCCTTCGCCGCCTCCCCGAGCGTTCACAGAAGGGCTCCGTGCGCCCCAGATACAGCGGGGCGAAGCTCCCAAATTCAGCCTTTCCCTTTATCTTATCTGCGAGCCCCTGGATCTCACAGCCGCTTCCTGGCCGGTGACATGCGGAGGACAGGAATGCCTCTCGCTCCTCTCGAGGTCGTTAACGGGAATGTTAAACAAACAGGGCCTAATGTCAGTCCCTGCTGTTCCTCACCAGACACCTCCCCGAACGCGATCCCTCCCCACTTGCTGCTATCTGCTGTTTAGTTTTCCAGGCAGCCGCCAATCTGCGTGACAGCATCTGTCCCGGTGCTCCCGAGGGGTGGTGCGGGAATGGCAGCTGCCTAGGTGCTGCACTCCCACCCCTGTGGCAGGCAGAGCTTTTTCTGGCAGCTGGAGGAGCTTTCTTGCTTCCCGTGGATGCTGCGTGTTGTGGCCGTGTTGCAATAAGGACCCTCTGTGTTCACCCTGCTCTCTGGAGTGCCTGATGCAGACATGTTGGTTCTACCCTGGAAGTTCATCCCAAGAAGTCCTTGGGGAGTTGTAGGCCCATCTGTCACCCTGCAAATCTGGAGCTTAGAAATCTGGAGTGTAGATGCCCAGCCCAGGCAGTTGAAGTCCATGGTTATTCTTGTGGTAGAGCTTGGGCATCTAGAACTGCTGAGGGTGAAAGCATCAAACATGAGGTTGTGCTGGATGGGCAGAGCCCAGGTGAGAACCTGGCTGAACTCTGCCTGGAGAAGATCATCTTAGGAAGAAATCCTTCCTTGGGATCAGGTGAGGCCCTGGCACAGGTTGCCCAGAGAAGCCGTGGCTGCCCCATCCCTGGAAGTGTTCAAGGCCAGGTTGGACGGGGCTTGGAGCAACCTGGGATAGTGGAAGGTATCCCTGCCCATGGCAGGGGATGAAATGGGATGGGCTTTAAGGCCCCTTTTAACCCAAACCATTCTATAATTCTGTGATCTTCCCTGTTGGTCCACAGAAGGCTGTGGGTTAGAAAATTCCTTGTTGGGGAGGCACAATGCTCTCAGCTCCTCAGTAGCAAGCCCTTCATCCCTTTTCCTTAGCTGCTGCACTCCAGAGCTGCCAGAACTGCCTGGGAATGCTGCTGGTGAGCAGGCTGTGTTACGTGCTGCATGTCTGTAGTGCTTTATGGACTGGTGCCAGGCATCTCTTGACTTCTGTAATCTCTGCTTGAGTGGACCTAGATACCTCGTGCATGTGTGGATTCCAGCTCTCCGGCTGGAAACAAGCAAGGTTAGTGTGAGTTCTGGAGTCAAATGTCTCCTCTGCTGCTGCTCTTTGCCATGAAGAACGTGAGGCTGTAGTGGTTACAGTCACCACTCGCTGATCCTCTTGCGCTTGGCCTGGCTGAAGCAGGATGGTGCCTCAGAGCTGTTTTCATGTTTAAAAGTCCCCTCAGTGTTAGATGCAGCTTTCTGTCAGTGACAGATTGTTGGCTGAGCAGACACCCTGGAGTCACCATGCACACAGAGGTTCTGGGAACTGGTGTGTTCCCAGACATCTTGGTCTATAACTGAGTTGCTCTGACAGGAGGAGGGATGTGAGAATCTCCCCATTATCTCCCTGTGTCCTGGTGTTTGTGAATACCCTCTGAAGGAGCTTCTTTCTCCTTTCTTTCTCTTTCAAATCTAAGTTTCTTAGACATGAGTCTGAGCATCAACATCCCAACTCGTCCCCATGATGGGGTAACTTCCTCCTGCCACCTGGGCTCTTAAATGAGACTCAGTTTCAGGAGGGTCTTCCTCCTTTACTAATCTGAGGAGTTGCTGAGCAGAGCTTTCCCTACTTGGCCTCAGACTTAAGGGTTTTCTGGTGGTGCCTATGGAAGTTGGGAAGGGCCAAGCCCAAAGGCTCCCTTGCTAGCAATGGTCTTTGCTTTCCCCTCACCAAAGTAGGAAGGATGCCCTTGGAGATGTCTGGGAGGTAGCTAAGAGTAGTTCAGGCTTTGCTGTCCTTCCTCATGGCTCTGCTAGAGGATCTGGCACTGTGGGAATTCAGGAATGACCCTTGCTGGAACTGGTGTGGAAGGCTGTGGAGTGAAAAGATCCATTGAGTTTGCTGGTCTTGGCCATGTCAAATCATGGAGACTTTGCTGCTTGGACAGCAGAGCAGTGAGCAATGCTGCTGCCTGTCCTGGAGCTCTGCCTGAAATAAAGGCTTCAGCTTGAAGCCTCTCTGGGGCATGAGTGTGTAGTGAGGTCTGACCACCTCACTTCCAGTGCTCAGAATCTTCCTGCATCACATGGGATGGTGGAAAGCAAGTTCCTCCAGTGTGCCCAGCCCAGAGAAGTTGGACCTGGTGAGGGGCAGGGCAGTGTGATACAGTCCTGGCACTGGAACTGCTGAACCTGGCCCATACTGAAGTGTGATCCTGAGCCAGCCCAGCACATCTGATGAGGAGGGAGTAGTGGCACCAGCCCTTGGAACTGCAGGAGTGGGTGCTGAAGGCCTGGCAAGGACACTCTGGCACTGCCCCATAGGGTCGTGGTGGGGTGGCTGGAAACCTGAGGGCCCAGTGGGTGGTCTTACCCACGTGGAGGTTCTCCAGCCCTGGAGAGGCTGTGGCAACGTTTCACCTCCCAGTCTGGCATGGAGACTTCCCATCTGTGCTGCAGGAGGTGGTGACAGGTTCTGACACACAGTATGTGTCCGTGGGTCAGAAGCTGCTGGCCTGGGGATGTGTGTCCCTCCTGTCTGCTCTCAAGGGCAACATCTCCCTCAGTGTGTGGGTCACTGTAGCGGTGGCCTGAAGTGCAGAGTGAGCTATGGATTGGGACAGAGCACCCAGAGGGCATGCTGCAGGTTGGGGTTGGCAGTTTTGGCCCATGTTTGGGTGGCACAGTCACTCCCTCATGCCTAGAGGCCCTGTCTTGCCAAGAGCTGGACTGATGCACTGGTGGCTTAGTCCTGTGGGTGTTTGTTGTCCTCCTGGTGTCCCAAAAGGTCTCCCTGTGTTTGGGGTGACACTCCAATACGCACTGTCCACAGTGGTGCTCCTGTGAGCTTTCAGCTCTCCATCACCTGGGTGTTGTGGAGGACTTGCTTGTTGGGCTGTAGAGGTACCTGACATGCTCCCCAGGGCTGGGGTGTGGCCGCTGGTGTGCTGCTCCGAACTGGATTGATTTGAGGAGACATTTCTCTGTCTCTGGATGTTTCCTGGGAGGCATGGACTGAAAAGTGTCCAGGAATCATCATGTGGTGGGGTGAAGAGATACAGTTATATTCACTGAAAGATTTGAGGGGAGAGTGCTTTTTGTGAGGTTCCTGCTTCCAGACCCAGGTCTCCTGCCAGCCTCTGCCCTGTGCTGGAACTCAGCACTGTCTCCTGCCAGGAGAAAAGGTGCCTGGGTGTGGGCAGGAGGAGCTGGTCCACAGCAGGGGGCTTCAGCTGATGGTGACAGGTGTCTGCAGGTCCTCAACATCAGCAGGTGAGGGTCTCTGGAGCCCAGGGCTTAGTGTGGTGACTGGGTAGTGCGAGCGTGGCTGTAAGTGTCCTTCAGCACCTTGGCTGTGGTACTTGTGCCTGTCTCCTTTGGCTTTGCAGGCGTCTTGGCAAAGTGGAAGGTGACAATGGCACCCTGAGGGTGCTCAGCCAGCACCTCCCTGTGCTGGGAGCTGCCCCACTGGACAGTAATCTCTTGGGAACTGTGGGGCTGACCTTTCCACATGTTCAATCGTCTTTGAACCCCTGTTGTAGTCCAAATCCATCTGGGTGCCATCCTTTCCATGAGATCCTGCAGAGACACAGGTGGTGGGACTTGGTAGCAAGAGGAAGTGTCCATGGCAGAGCCACACCAGCAGCACTTCCTCTGCCAGGGCCAAGGGCTATTCTTGGGTGCTGTCCTGTTGTGCCTGGACTTATCAGCTCCCATGTGCTTCCTGCTCCCCCAGAGAAGGGCTGGTGCCTCTCCCTGCTTCCCCCTTGTTGAAGTGTCTTCCTACCCTGACCACAGGGGTGGCTGAGCTCTGCTGACATCCCCCTGCCTGCTGTGGGGGAAGAGCAGTGCTGGGGAGGGGCTGCTCTGGCACTGAGCAGTGTGAAACTCCCCAGCCTTGGGGACAAAGTGCTGGTGCACTTGGGCTTGCTTGTGGTCAGCCTCCCCCGCTCTGGGCGAGCAGGATGTTGGTCCTTGTGCAAAAGGCTGTTTTCGGAGGGAAAGCCCCTTGCTTCAAGTGCTGGGGGGAGGCTCAAGGCTCTCTCTCCCCTCTGGGGATGGGTGAACGTCTTTGTGGTGGAGGAGAAGCTCTGTGCCTGCTTGGGGCTTCCTGTCCGGAGCAGCTCCTGGCCTGATGCTGTGCCGGAGCTCAGTGCCATCCTGTCCGAGGTCACCGGAGCCCTCCCAGGGCTGGAATGGGAGCAGGCAGCCGGCTCTGCTGATGAGTGGATGGGAAACTGAGGCACGGAGCGTGTCACAAGCCCTTTCACCCGGGATTCTTGCCCCGTGGTGTGGAGGCTGCCCCGCTTTCCTGCCGAGCTGTCCCTCGCACGGACCACCCATCTCTCTCCCCCCGTTTTCCCCTCCCTTGTGGTTCCCGGGGCTGTGCTGAGGAGCGGGGCCGCCCCGGCCGGGTCCCCGCGGGGCAGTGCAGGACCCCGCAGCCCGTGTGGGGCACGGAGCGGAGGCTGCTGTCCCATTTGTCATCCCCGCCGCTGGACTCTGCGCCTTCCCCTCCCCGCAGCCCTGTTGTGCAAGCTCGCCGCCCCATTCCCTTCCCGTGCCTTATAAGTCCCGGCTCCCGGGGCAGCCGCAGCCTCGCCGCATTCCAGCGGCCTCGCGTCAAGTGGCCCTGGATGCATCGCGGTGGCCGGGACCGGGGCTCTGTGTCTCCCCGTGGCCTGGCTGGTGGCCCCAGGTGCCAGCGAGGCACCTCACTGAGGTGCCCTCCCATGGGCAAAGCTGTAGTTCTTGTCCCTGAGCTCCTGGCATCTCAGGGTGGCTGCCAGCAGCAGGGTGTGCCTTTGGGATGCTGCAGCAGAGCTTGTCCCTGTCCTCAGCAGGATGGCACGGGGCTGCTGGCATAGGAAGAAGGCTCAGTGGACGTGTTGGTGTGAAAGAGTGGGTGATGGTTTGTTTCTAGGAGAAACTGGCATGAAGCTGGGGTGGCTTCCTGGAGAAGGGGAATGTCCAGCGGCACAGTGTGGGGGAGGCATCAGAGCTCATTCCTGCTGTACGTGTCCTCAGGTGCCTCCAGACCACTGCTGGTAAAGGCTTGTGTGCTCCAGGTGCTGGAAGTATGGGTCCAGGACCAGGCTGGTTCTGGGGGGCTGGAGGAGCCTCAGCTGTGCTGTGGGTGGTGTAGTTAATGGGCTGATCCCTCAGGAGAGGGTCAGCCTCGCTGTCTCCTAACAAATACCCACCAACTACAGCAGCCTTGCAGGGGGTGAACCCGTGCCCTTGCATCAGGCACTTCTGACATAACTCAACCCTTTTTGGGCTGCAGGGCAGCTGGGAACTCCCTTTTGAGAGCTGTTGTTCCAAAACAGCTGTGGCCAGGAGCTGTGGGAGCTGTGCAGGTCTCCTGGCAGCACTGGGGCTGCAGTAGCACGAGGCAGGTGCTGCTGCTTGACTCCCTTCGAGCCTTGGTGCAAAGCTCGTGGCTGTGCTGGCTCAACGTGTGTGTCTCTTTGGGGAGATGCAGCTGTGCAAGGACTGACACTGAGAACTCGAGGGCTAAATGGGTTTGTCCTTGTCCCTCCCACCTCCTGCGTGGGAAGCTATGCTGGGATCCTCCCTCTCTAAGAGATGGCCTAGATGGTCTTGTCCCTCCTGGCACGATTCCTGTTTTCCATGGCTCTCCTCCATCTCTGCCAGGTGTTTGGACTGGGGACATCCCCAGAGGGGCAGGGATGGGGAAGGGAGGACGTTTTCTGCAGGGCCTGGAGACCTGCTGGGCTGTCCTAGGCGAGAGCTGCTCCCTGTCCTGCTTCCCTCTGTGCCCGTGTGTCCTGTTTGGATCAGTCCTGGGTGGGATGGGGCTGCTCTCACCCGGCATCTCATCTCGAGTGGCTGGCAGCAGAGCCTAAGAATGAGCAGAACATAGTATTCCTGAAGGTCTGGACATGCAGATTGGCCCAGGCAGTTCCTGATCCAGCCCTGGGTGGATATTTTTGGTGCTATTTTTATTTGTTTTGTTTTTTTCCTGTTCTGTGCCTTTTCCAATTGCACTGTGGGGAGGCTGGATTTCATGTTTGGTGGCAGGGAGTTGAAGCAGGCGAAATATGTATTAGCAGAAGCCTACCCTGTTGTGGCATGTTGAGTGTAAGGGCTGGATGTCTGGATTTGTCAGCCCTGGGTGGTCCTACTAGGCTCTCAAAGCTTGCAGGACTTGGGCTGACTGCAGAGTTCCAGTTTGGTTAACCCACTGGAAGATGCTTCTCTAGGCCCTGTTGCCCTCATCTACATTTCCCTCTATTTGAGAGCAAGGGAAGAGGCTGGACCAGGCTGCCCACAGTGCACACAAGGCTCAGACTGGTGAGCTGGCTTCTGCTTTTCTCCTGTGGGATAGCCCAGATCTCCTTTGATTTATGCCTGGTCTTGGAAGTGAGCTCCCTCTGGCTTGGCTCACTCTGTCCCTTGAATATATTGCTCAGGTCTCTCACAAGCCTCACCCTTCCTTTCCTGAATACCTTGGTCTCCCTTTTCCCTTACCCTTCTCTAGATCACTTATGGACGTGTTGAACTGGAAAACCAACCATTTGGTCTTATTGCTTCTAATAAGCTCTTCTGAGCAGGGACTTCCTTAGTTTGTCTTGAGACTCTTGGAGAGGAGACCCTTTTTGAAGGGGTTGGCTGGTGGCATTTGGAAGTGCCCAGGCCTTGGGGCAATGGCAGCCCTGCGTGGGTGCTGTGGCTTGGCTGTCCAGTGCTGTGGATGGTGACAAACAGGACTTGGAGGCCAAGGGAAGCTTTTGGCTGCCAAGAGCTTTCTCGCTCCCATCCTTGGCAGCAACTTATGGGGCTGGCACTGGGAGCTGTTACCCCTGACAAGGAGCTTTTCTGGGCACCTGCGTTGCTCTGCTCAGGCTGTTGTGAGGGCTCTGAGTGCCGGCTCCCCCTTCCCTGAGCCACTACGCATCTTCCATCCTGTCACGCCTGTCGCAAGGACTTACCAAGCCACGCATCACGGGACCATTTAGAGACCCAACAGGGATGCAGATTTCTATCTGCTCGGAAGAAAACATCCATTCTGCGGTCTGAGCACACTCGGATCCTGAAATATTGAAAAGGGACGGTGCTTTCACATGGCTGAGGCACATGTGTGGCACCACACTCTGCAGTCCTCCCCTGCAAGACATGGCCGTGGGCCTTCTGGGAATGCACTGCAGGCGCTCCGTGGAGCTCACGCCGGAGCGCAAGCGCCAAGGCCTTTGAGGCAGCCAGCAAGCCAAGAAGCAGGGATGTTGTTCCCTATGTGTGGGCATGGGGTGGCCTTGGAGTGGTGCATTGAAGCATCAGCTGAGGGCTGGGGTGGATGGGGAGTCTGCCAGACTGAGTCTGGGCATGGAACGTGTTTCTGGAGTGCTCCACATACCATCCTGCACCCAAAGCATGGGTGTGTGGTAGAGCCATTCATATTTAAAGGATCAGGGGAGGGAATGGGAAGGATGCTCTGATTCTGCACTCTTGAGATATGCTGGACTGGAAAAGGGCTCCCCACATTCATGGGGGGGTGTGGTGGCAGCCCTTATTCTTAGCATGTATGGAGAGCAGAAGCATCCCAAGCCCTTCATGATCGCTGTCCCTCCTGGGGAGCTTTACCCTGGGCAGGACTCTGCCTTGGCAGGACTGTCCTGGGCACAGGAGCTCAAGGATGTGACTTTTCCTCTGCATAGGAGAGAAACTTCCCTGCTTGGAGGAGTCTGGATCTGGCTGCCCCCAAAGAGTTATAGCAGGCAGAGGCTCCTGTGTTTTCAGGTCTGTCTCCAGCCCAGGAGCAGGACAAGCATGTGCTGCTCAGTTTGGTGGTAAAAGAGGTTTTGGATACAGCCCACTCTGGGGATGGGGAAATGGCTGCACAAAACCAAAAATGTGGAGCAGAGAGAGTCCTTCTGCCCTGCAAATGTAATGGGATTTACTCCAGGCTGGAGGCAGGCCAGGAGATGAGTTCTGGCTTGGGGCTCCTGCTCCTTGTTAGTGATGACAAGTGTCTTCATGACCTCTGTTGTGCATAACTTCCCTTTCCAGCTCTGTGCTGACTTACAAGAAGTCTCTGCAGCTTCATCATGCTGCTTCCTATGGAAATAGTCTGCCAGCCAGTGTGCAGGGAGAAGGTTCCCATGATGTTGTGACTGTTGAGCAGAGTTCTCCCAGGCCGTGAACCTTCAGCCCTTTCTTCCTCTTGGTTATTCAAGTGAACTATTATCTATAATTTTAATGGATTATCTATTGAAATCCTCCCCTGTGCTGTATTTTTTGCTTTGACATGAGTGTGTTTGGACTTGGTCCATGATTCTACAGCCTGGGAATAGCAGCAGCCCACAAGGACTTGTTGCAGCACAGCTGCTCGTGGCTGGGCACAACAGAACAACTTCACTGAGAGTGGGTTTGGGAGCACCTTCTGAAGGGTCCAAGGTGTGCTGGGGAAGGAGATGGAATGGGCCCAAAAATCTTCCTCCAGTGATGTTCTGGGGCTGTTGCAGAAGTTGAAAGATATGAGTGTGGCAGTGAGGTGATGCATAAAATTGAGGGCTGTCTTTGAATTGGTGACTGAAGTAAAGTGCCAGAGTAGGTAGAGGAGAGGAGATCTAGTGTGTGATCTGTAGAAAGAGCTGGAGAGAACTGGGGCTCGTATTGGTCTCTTTGGGACGTGTCAAACTTAGATGTTGTGGCAGCATGTGGTCTTTTCCAGTTTAGCCATCAAGGTCCAGTCAGGCTGTGAGGATGGTGTCTAGGCTCTGATGAAGCCAGGCTATTCTGCTGTTTATAAAAGTCTCAACTGAGACCCTTTAGGGGCAAGGATGAAAGACCTGGGTGTATTTTATCCTGGACAACACTCCTCTAATGCAGCAAAAGGTTAGTGGACTGTTGTTCCAAGGTGTCCTGTTCTTGCTGCACTTGTCTTCCAAGCTGTGCTCTGTTCTCCTGCTTTGGCACCAAACATCTCCTTTCAGTACAGCTGGTTGGCCTCTCCCCTAGGTACGGACGCTGTTTGTCAGTGGCCTTCCTGTGGATATCAAACCCAGAGAGCTCTACCTTCTTTTCCGACCATTCAAGGTAAGAAGGTCTTCAAATCTGGTTCTTGGTGGGAAAGATGCTGTTCTGTGGGTGACCTGGTCTGTCAGGGGAAACGGGGATGATGTGGGAACCTAAAGCCAGTGTGGAATCCCATGGCTTGTGCTGAGCTAGGGAGCCTTCCCAGGAGCCTGCCTTTGGAATTGTGCTGGTCTCTAAGCTTCATGAAGTCTGCTTGGTCAGCCCTACTGCCTTTCCTTGAGGATGTGTCCTCATCCCCCAGACTCTCCATCCTGCTCTAGTAACCACCCAGATTGTCCCTGGGGAAAGTGGGGTTCCCTTGTCTGCACCCCTCTAGCACAGGGTGGGTGCTCTGTTCTCCAGGTACTAGCCAGGGCAGGGTGCTCAGCTTTGTAGATGGATGAAGAGCTAGAAAATGGGATTTCTTCCTAAAGGGCCAGGGTAAAAGAGCTAAAATACCTGCTTGGCCCTCAGTCTTCTCCATTGGTGGGAAAGAAGTGTTACTGTCCCTGTTCCTGCTGCAGCCCGTGCTTTATGGAGGGCTTGGTGCTGCAGGAACTCCTGGAGCTGTCGCGTCATGTCTCTGTTATAGCTGAGCCCCTTCAGGAGCCTGACACTGACTTGATTTCTTCCCTCCTGCAGGGTTATGAAGGGTCACTGATCAAGTTGACTTCAAAGCAGGTACCTCCTTCTTCCAGCCTGGGTATCTTTTGTTTTTGCTGGAAAACCAGATGTGCCAGGAGGGGAGGGGACACAGATCCCATTTCACTGTGTAAAACGCTGTCTGGGGCCAGCACCATGTCCATCAGTTGACCCTGCTGTCCTGGTGGTCCCAAGCATGTGCTGAATGTCTCCATGTCTTCTCTTGCTGCCCTTGGTGAGACCTGGGGCTTCAACCTCAGACCCTGTGCTGCCATCACCCTTCCCCACTCCCATGCTGACCAAGGGAGGAGTACCTGTGCTGGGGGCTGTCAGGGTGAGCAGTGTCCCCATATTTAGGAATGCCAAAGCATTTGTGGTGGGAGCAGATGCAGAGCAGGAGTCTTGGGCCAATGATCCAAGGTCTGCTTGAAGCCCCTCTGCAGCTTTGGATGGTCTCTTCTGCTTGCTGTCTGGGACAGAGAGGGTAGCAGGGCAGCCTGAGGAGCTGGAAGAGGCTTCCAAAGTAAAATTGGTGTTGTTTCTTTTAGCCAGTGGGTTTTGTGACCTTCGACAGTCGGGCTGGCGCTGAAGCAGCGAAGAACGCCTTGAATGTGAGTACCCAATTGCCAGGGGCTGAAGGGGTTGGGGGCCACATGCCCTGCTGGACCCTGAGCTGAGGGCAGGGAAAGGGCAGGATCTCCCAGCTGTGCCCTCAAGTGGTCCTGCAGCATCCCACCAGGGAAGCAGGAGAGCTGTTCAAGGCTGACATCAGCCTGGGCAAATGGATGCAAGCTTGTCTCCATGCAGTTTTTGACCACTGGAAGACAGCTCTAGGGTCTCTGAGGGTGTGGGGAGTTGCTGTCACTCAAGAAAAGGTCCTGAGGATGGTAAACATGGAAAGGACACCCAAAATGATCCCTCTTCTGCAGGAGTGTTGGTGGGATTTGGCCAGCAAGACATGGTTCTGCTGTGCTGTAGAGCTTGCCTTGGGCTTTGTGACACCTGCTAGTGCCTCTGCTCAGGCTGGCAGATGATGTAGTGGCACCATGGATGGGAGCTCCCACATAGATGGGGGTTATCCCAACTCCAGTATAGACAGGGTTATCCCAGCTCCAACAGACAGACCTTTCCTGACTGGTGTTGGTAGCCACCCCTGCTATAGTGGTTGGTGAGCTGCCCATAAGCAGCAGGACTATGTCCCTTGTGTTGGAAGCAGTGGTCCTGGGCCAGCTAAACATAAAAATAAAAGCTCATGGGAGCTTGAGTGTTGCAGCAAGGTGACAAAAATCTGGGCATGTGACTGCAGTGTGGTGGCCTTGGTTCCTCAGCTGGGCTTTGCTCTGTGAATAGCACAGCCTGTAGCTGCACTGGAGCTTCACCTCTGAGACACTCCTCTGCTCTCTCCTGTGACAGGGCATCCGCTTCGACCCTGAGAACCCCCAGACCTTGCGGTTAGAGTTCGCTAAAGCCAACACAAAGATGGCCAAGAGCAAGCTGATGGCCACCCCGAACCCCACCAATATCCACCCTGCCCTGGGCGCACACTTCATCGCACGGGACCCCTGTGAGTATGCTGGGAGCAGCTCGGAGGTTGTGGCTCCAGCCTGGGAGATGTGCAACCTCAGGAATGCTGACAGAGTGGAAAGGAACCCAGACCAACCCCTGCTCTGCCTGGGGCAGGGAGGCCAGCAGGATGTTGGGGCTGCAGGAGAACAGCAGGCATCTGCTGAAGCTTCTGGCCAACACAGAACTGCTGAGAGAGGAAAGTTGGGTTTGATAGCTCAAGTGATACCATAAATCCTATGAAACATCCCTAGGTGTGAAGCATAAAGGATGAGTCCTGTGCCATCCCCCTCAGTGAAGCCTGGTGGGGTGAGCAGCCCTGCTGAGGCTCAGGGGGTGACCTGTAACATGACTGAGTGCTCTGTCCTGCATCCTGTGCTGCCTGTGTGGCCTGGTCTGTCCAAACCCTGTGTGGGGCTGTGATGGAGCACGTTCCTGGCTTCTCTTGGCAAGGCTGGGAGGCCCAAGGAACAGTTGGGCACACAGATTTTATACCTCACCAGGATGGCAGGACAAAGCTTTACCCTGGGGTGGGGAGGCTGTCCCCAGAGCCTGTCCCCAAAGCAGGCTGTTGGGGCCAGCTACTGAGATGCTGTTCCCTTGTCTCCTCCTGTCTAGATGACCTGACTGGAGCAGCTCTCATCCCAGCGTCCCCGGAAGCGTGGGCTCCCTACCCGCTGTACACCACGGAGCTGACCCCTGCCATCCCCCACGCCGCCTTCACGTACCCGGCGGCCGCCGCTGCGGCCGCTGCTCTTCACGCTCAGGTGAGTCGCTCCCTGCCTCCCGTGCCAGGGCCGGCCCCTCCTCTCTCCCCAGCCCGGTGTGAGCACTGCGGGCTCCGCTTGGCCGGCTCGACCCCGGCCTCTGCATCTTGGCTCCTGGGCAGAGCCTCTGAGAGGTCTGTGTGGCCAAGAGCAGGCAGAGCTGGGCGATGATTTCTGACCCTGCAGGTCCAGCCTGCTTCCCTGCGAGGGGCAGGCGGGTGGGAAGAAGTCAGGGCTCGAATTCTGGCTGGCTCTGTCGGTCCCTATGGCCAGAGAACCATGTTGAAGGACTGCTGAGAGGAAATGCTCCCTGCCAGCAAGTAAAATAGCTACGAAATGTCCTCCCAAGTCACAGCGAGGGCAGTGGGCTTCACTCGGTGCTAAATTAAGGGGCTCACCTGGGACCCTTTGGGCCAAGTGACTCAAACACTTCCAAAGCTGGAGGAGGGTGTCCTTCAGGAGATGAGTGACCAGAGCCTTGCCAGAGTGAGGAACTGTGATGGGATAGGGTGTTAGCTATCCTGAGTATAGGCTAGAGAGGAGGGTCATTCCATGCCCTAGCCTCTGGAAGTGCTGGTGGTGTTGCAACCAGCTGCCTGCTATCTCCAGGGTTTGCTGGCTGACAGCTGGGGATGTAGGGATGCCTGTACTGGTCTGACACTGGGATGCTTTAATGTACAGAGACCAACACAAAGTCCTTGAAACCATGGAAATGCAAAGGGAAAGCTACCAAAAAAAAAAACCAAACACAGAAGCTGTGTCCTAATTCCAGGTCAAGGTGCTTGGCTTGAAGCACTTGTCCAGGAGAAGCTGGAGCCCCTGTCCCTGCCCTGCTCGGTGTTACCAGTCAGCTGTGCTCTGTCTGCTTCTGTCTGTGCTCCCATAGTGGTGCCATGGGGGACTGGGGCAGTGGGCCTGAGTGTGGGGGCTTAACCACTGCTCTCTGCCCTGCCAAGCAGGGAGTCGACTCCCACTCTTCCCTGCTTAAATGGAGGGGAAGAGGAGCTATGTCCTCTCACCTTGGCCCCTGGCTGGCAGTGAGCTATGTTGGCCCTTTGGCATCCTCTTGCTTCCTGCAAGCTTTGTGATGGTAACTGTCCAGCTTCAACCCAAGCTTGCTTCCCAAATGCTCTGTGGAGCAGATGCCAACTCCTGGCCTCTGTCCTGCCCCTCTCACACTTGCAGAGCTCTCCTGTTTTGCCCTTTTGCCCTTCTGCAGGTGAGCTGGTCTTGGGCTGAAGCTCCTGTGAGGTAGGGAGAAGTACATTGGGCTTCAGAACAGGACCCAGGCACTGGAATGTTCTTCCAAGGACGTCCAGAGTTCAACTGATCCTTCA
Source organism: Climacteris rufus (assembly GCA_013398175.1). Taxonomy (NCBI): domain Eukaryota; kingdom Metazoa; phylum Chordata; class Aves; order Passeriformes; family Climacteridae; genus Climacteris; species Climacteris rufus. The sequence goes on along the minus strand of VZRZ01003480.1, from coordinate 74,037 downwards.
CTGGGAGGGTTGTGCTTGCTGGTGTTTTCTAAAAGTTACTGGTGGTGCCCACAACTACAGAGCTGTTCTGTGTTCCTCAGTGGCCCAGGAGAGAGGTGTCTTCCTGCCTCTTGTATGTAGAGTGGTGATCAGGGTTGAATTGTCCCTGGAAGGGAGGACCAGGAAAAACCAACCCCTCTGGCCTGGCTGAGGTGGTTGAGGGACATGAAACCTATACTGCAGCTCCTTCAAGGATGGTCACTGGTGACTGTATGGGGCCCCTGAATGCGAGGGCTAAACACCAAAACTTCATGGTGCATGGTGGGGGGAAGAAAACTCTGCTCCTGTAGAATGGAAGGTATCAAGGAGGCTTCAGCTGAATCTTTTCCCTCAGGGGTCTTAGTTCCTGCCCTCCAGCTGGTGAGCTGCTGGTTTGCAAAGGGTTTGTCTGGGCTGACCAAAAGACCCTGAGGAGCTCCCTGTGTAGGTAGAGCTCCCTGCCCGAGGGGGTCCATGGGAACTGGTGGGCCTCTAAGCCTAAGGGAGCCAGTGCAGCCCCTCCAGGCTCTGGCTGGACCCAGCTCTTTCCTGAGGAGGCCACTGGGCAGTCCCAGCCACTCCTGGCTGTGCTGTGCTGAGCCGGCACTGACCCCGCAGGGGCACGTCCTGGCACAGGATACGTTACCAATAAAGTTTAATGGGGTTAAACATTACTCCTGCTGGCAGCTCTGGGCTGCCTGGTCTTGAGTCCTGTCCCTTGCAGAGCTGAGGGTGGAGCACGACAGGGAGATGACTTTTGCTCACGAACTGGGCTAAAAGCTGTGCCCTTAGTCCTGGTGTGCTGAGCCTTCTGCCCTCAGTGGGAGGGACTGCCTTGCCCATGTGGTGGGCTCGTGGGTTATTCTTCAGGTCAGCCACAGTTCTGCCTCCCAAGACTGGTGTTGGCTGGAGGGTGTCCATGGGTGTGGCCAGAGCTGCAGCAGCTCCATAGTGATCAGCCTGGAGGCAGGCAAGAAGTTGGATGCTGTAGATAAACCAAGATCTTGTCGCAAGGGATTTGAACCTAGAGGGCTCGTCCTCTTGAAGAGCTGAGTTCAGGGAGGAGGAGAGGAGCTGGCCTGGCCTGGCCTTCCAAAGGGCTGGCAAGAGGGACAGGAGGTGGTGAGAGGTTGGCCTGGCCTCGGGAACCCTTGGTAAGCTGCTCCCAGCCGAAACTGATGGCTGCTGCTCTCCCGGCACTGCTCTGCCACGGGGACGCTCCGGGCAGGCACCAGGCTGCTGTAGCTGTGACTGCGGCCTGACCCTGCCCTGCTGGGGACTCCGATGACTTTAAAATTGTCCCATCTGCCTTCCCTCCCTCCCACCCTCTCTCAAATCCCTCCTTTGATGTCCCTAGTGAACTCCAGCCATGATGCCAGCGCAGGCTAGCCCCGAAGCTCAGAGCTGTCCCTGGAGATGGGACGCCCTAGTGATGCCTTATTGCAGCTAGTGGAGTGGCTGTACTACAGCTCCATTCCTAGAAGTGTTAAGCATGATGGCAGCCCCGTCTGGAAAGACTGGTAAGGTAACCATCTCTCCTCCAAGGTGCACCAAGCTTCTGCCCATCTCTGTAGCCCGTATCTCCTTGGCAACCCAGTGCATGGGCCTCACGCTACCCACCCACCAGAGCCTGGGGAATGAGATGCCAGGCCTTCTTTCTAACCCACATCTCCAACTTGGCAGCACATGACATGGCGCACACAGCATGGCACCATCTTACATCAGCTCCTCCCAGCTGAGCCAGGCTTGGCCAGGCCCTGCCGGTGGGAGGGGAGCAGCCCGGTTGAGCCGGGGCAGAGACCACCCTGCCACCTGGCCTGAAAGAAACCTGGTTTCTCCCCAACCTTGACCCTTCGAGGGCAACCAGAAATACACCTTGACCTCACTCCTGCACACGGTGGGGGAGGTGAGTGACGTGGTAGTGATAGCACACGACTAAATTTTAGTGGGCACCTTAGACAACAGCACTTGCCGGTCACTTTGTTCCAGAATCGCATACCGGGACAGACCCTGCCCTTAATCATGGGTCTAATCTCACCTCTTTTCCTCTCCAGTTACTGGAAACGGAGCCAGTTCCTACCTGGAGCTTGGTTTCTCTCTTGCAACCTGAAATCAGAGGCAGGACACAGGCGGTGTGAGCCGTAATGGAGGCAATCAGCAGCCTGGGAGAGAGGGGAGCGGCGTAGGAGACTGGGAGCTTGGGAAAGAGAAAGGCCTGGGACTGGTTGGCAAGGGGGTGGTTGATGTTTGTCTGAAGGAAACGAGTCCTGGTTCAGTTCTCCTTACAGTGGTTCTGAGCAGACTTTACTCCTCTCTCTGTGGAATTGATATTGGGGGAAAGAAGCCACCAAAGATGAGGTCCCAGGTCTGCCTTTGCCCCTGGAAAACTGTGAGGTGCAAAGATGTGCAGAGCTGGCCTACTGGGAAGATGGGAAGAGCTTGACATGGGTATAGGGACAATAACATAGCTTGTCTTGTTCTGCTTGGACCTGGTGGGCAGGTTCATCCATTGCTGTTGGGCTGGAGCTGGGCTGTGTTGTCTCTCTGAGGAACCACTGGCTTTAGGGTGCCTGTAAGCCAGGCTCTGAGTGGGCAACGGGATGCCAGGGCTAGGCCATGCTCCCAGTCCCTTCTGCAAAGAGATGCTTCCAGCTGTGGCAGAACTCTCCTCTGGGCAGGAGCTTGTCTTGGGAAGCAGGGGCTGGATGGCTCATAAGCAAATGACTGAGGCTGGTGTGGTGGCCACATGGTGCTGCTGGGGACACAGCTGACGTGTTGGGTACCCAGAGCCCAGGAGACCCTGCTAGGTGTTTCCAATGCAGGCAGCCAGGGCCAGGCCTGAGAGCACAGAGATGCTCTTTTTGGGAGTGGACTGCCCAAGATGCTCTCAGAGCATCCACTGGAGACTTTGAGGAGATGGCAGAGGTGGGTCTCTGGTGCTGGGACCTTTCTAAGCGAGCGGGGGATGGAAGGAGAAGTCCTGGATCATTGCTATGTGGTTGTGCAAGAGTCTGGAAGGACCTTGAGATTTCCTAGCATTGGGTTGAGGCTGATCCTGTTGATGGAAGCAGAGGTTGGTACTCCAAACCTCCTTTCTCTTGCAGCTAAGCTCTGACAGGCCCTCCCTGGGATGGAGGCTGGAGACAGTGATGGATTTTCTATCCCTGACAACTTTGTTCCTTGTTTATTGGGGCTGTTGTTTAGGGATTTCCCAGGATTATTTTTTTCTGGGCAAGCCCCATGTTTCCCAGAGGTGTGAAACCTCTTCAAGATCTTCATGGCTGTGGTATCTTGCTAAACTCCAGTGATGTAGTGGTGGCATAGCTGGCCAAGCAGCCCCAAGCCAGCAGTTCCATCCTAGCCAGGGAAAAGCAGGCAGGGAATGCTCCGAGCTCCTCCAGGTACCTGCTGAGCAGCTGTCCTCACTAAGTGGTGAGTAAACTGGACTGAGATGCCATCAGAAGAGGCTTGTGGCCAACAGTGGCTCTTCCTGGCTGGCTCAATCCAAAGGAAAGCGGCACAACTTGCTTTGACTCTGGGAAAAGGGGAAATGCTTGTTTGCTGCAGTCTGAGAGAGGGGGATGTCTCCATGAGCTGTAGGGGTACAAGGCATTGGATTGATGGATGGATGGATGCCTGCTCAAACATTCTTCAGAGGATGGATCAGTGCCTGTCTTCTCCCATGTGCTCCTCAGCCTGGTGTGGGATGATGTGCTGATCCTCCAGCTCTCCCTGCCTGAGGAGATGGAGATGAATGTCCTTGATTCCACTGCATCTGGTTTCCCGGTGGTGGGCTGAGCTGGTTGGGTCCAACACATCATCATTGCCCAGGCCAGACCCCCAGGGGCCCTCGAGTGAGCAGCCTGGGTGCAGTGCTGCTGCTGGGGTGGGTGTGTGTGTGCAGCACACACCAGGGGGTGAGGAGGTGCCTGTGCTGCCTGCGCTGTCCTTGCCAGGGTCACATTCCCGTGTGTTTCCAGATGGAGCAGAGCAGCTCTTGCTGGCTGCCAGCAGGGGCTGCCCAGGGCTCACACCTGGTGACCCATGGCAGTGCCTGTGAGGCTCTTGTGGCTCCACAGGCTGAGAATCTGAGGCTCTCAGCAGCATGAGTGAAGATGCTGCTCTGCACTTCAGCAGAACTGGCAGCAAGATGCAGATCTTGGATGTGTTGGTTGGATCCTACCAGCTCCTCGGAGCACAATGGAGTGCTTTGCCCCTTCCTGCGCTGGGGGCCTTTCTGATCCTTGGGCATCTTTCCAGCTGTAGGGGTAGCTCAGAGCTCCAAGAGTTGTTGTGGCTGGCTGCAAACCTAGAGTTAATTGAGGAGGAAAGGCAGGTCCTCCAAGCCAAAGGTGGCTTGAGGATGGCCCTCACTTCCCCTCTTTCTCCTTCTGAAGGACTTGCTCTCCATGAGGACGGTGGGCAATCGGATACTGAAATTCTAAGGGTGATCAGGAGAGACAAAGGAGGTCATGACAAGGAGAGTGAAGTGCTGCTGTGGTGTTTCTCTGCCCCATTTCTCATTTCCTTGAGATTTTTAGGCAGCTTCTGGTGCTGTGCAGCAGGAAGGGAGAGGTTCCTGGCCTCTGGGAGGTGGCAGGCAGAGGCACACACTTCCCCTCTCCAGCTGTTTTCTGGGACAGATGTTGAAAGCGGCAGCACGAGGCTGCTGCAGTCAGCCAGTGGTGACTGCCTCGTCCCTGTGAGCAGGAGATGTTTCAGTGGTGTGACCAGACTCCCTTCCAACTGTGAGCTAATGCCTCTCCAGAAACAACTGTGTCTCTTCCAGTAAAAGCCTCTCTTGCTCAGCTTTCCTCATCCAGTGTTGGACATCTCCCTTCTTTCTGAGCTTCCCCCCGATGGATGTAGTATTTTGAGGGGTGTGAAGAGAAAACTGCCTTGGCAGGTGCCTAGAGAGCATGTCCTCTTGGCTATCTGCTGCCTCCAGCCTGCTGCTTCCAGTGCTTTCTGCTGGCTTCAGAAACATCCCTCCTACCGCGTTCCTGCCTCATCCCATCAAGCCCTTAATCTTTCTGTGGGCTGAAAGACCTGGCAGGTCATTCCCTCGCCCTGCCAGCATGTCAGAGCCTTGGACTGTACCCAGGATCATTGCATCTGCAGGAGCTCCTGCTGGGCTCCAGGCTGAGCCCCTCTGGCTGCAGGGCTGGGCTAGTGGCCCGTGGGAGCACGGTGGGTCAGGCTGGGTGGGTGTGTGAGCACTGCAGGAGGAAGCCAAGGAGGGCTGGTCCATCACAGTGACGGTTTATTAGCACCAGAGCTACAGCCAGTGTGTGTTTTCAGAGAAAAGCAGGATTTCTGTTGCAAGTGGAGGCGCTGAGGCTCTGCAGATGGGGCAGAAGGTGGAGGAGAGGATGGAGGGCTACCAGGCTGGGCTGTGCTGGCTCACACGGGGCCCGGCTGTGCTGCTCAGCTGAGCCCGCGTGGGATGGAGGCGGCTCTCGGGGTTAAGCACTCACAGCCTTGTGAACGAAGGGGGAGTTTCCTGTTGCTGCTGGGCAGGAGGAAACTGCTTCCAGCTGTCGAGGGGAGGGGTGCTGGAGTGGGAGACACGGGCCAGGGAGGACAGCTGCTGGCTGCAGAGATGTGACTGCTGAGCAAGCACCTCCTGGTGACAGGGCTTGTGGGGAGCAAGAAACCCCTGTCCTTGCTCTGGCAGCTGCTGTGGTGGCCCACGAAGTTGTCTGTGATGCTGTTGTCCGTGCCAAGCCTTCCTGGGTGGTGGGGTGGTGTCCATGCACAGTGTGGTGGCCCTGGCTGGGCAGCAAAGGTCCCTCTCCCAGGCTAACAGAGAAGTGCAAACCTGCTGCGTCTGGCACTTGGGTCCTGGCACTAGATGGGACTCCTCACTGGGGAGGAGGGTCTTGGTAACTTCCATGCCCTTCATTCCTTCTGCCCAAGGCTGGGCTGCCTAGGATGCAGATGGCTGCTGTGCCATGGAGTGAGGTATGGGGCCAGCTGGGAGCTGATTTAGTGGCCCCCACTTGCCTTGTGAAGGGGTCTAGCAAGAATCCAGCAGATTATGGAACCATAAAATGGTTCTGGTTGGAAGGGACCTTAAACACATCTCCTTCCATCTCCCTGCCATGGGCAGGGACACAAGATTAGGCTGTTCCAAACCCTGTCCAACCTGGCCTTGTTCTGAGGTGATGAGAGGATCCTGTGAGGACAGAGCTTCTACAGGTTGCCAGGGCTCCTTCCTGCAGGAACCATCTCCTGGAGAGGGACCCGAGGTGCTGAGCTCAGGTGGCTGCAGTTCCTGGCATTGCAGCCCTCGTGCCTGTGGAGGGAAGACTTGGCCACTGCAGGCAGTGATGTCGAGGTTGTGGCTGCACATCTGTGTGTCCTTGGGAGAGGGGCATCTAGCCAGGCTTGTTCAGGCAAGGGGACAACCTTGAGGGGATGAATGTGACACAGGGAATGGCTTACATGGGGCTCCAGGGGGTTTTCTGCTGCTGTTCTCCCCATCTGAGATCCAAGTCCATCGTTGTGCTGGTTCCCAGAGCCCTGAATGTCCTGAGGCTGTGCTCCCCTCCTGGCAGCTGGGGAGGGAGGAGCTGGTGGCTGCTGAGCTCCAGTTGCTGCTCTGGCTGCTGGATTTGTGCTCAGTCAAGTGGCACAGGCCCCTCCTGCTGCTCTCGGGCACAAAGCTGCTGATGCAGCCCAGCCGGACGCTGGGAGGGAAGGCAGCTGGCCTTGCTGACCAAATGGGATCATCTGGGTGTCCGAGGCTGTGCTGCTGGGCATTGCCAACTCGCTGCATCTCCTGAGGGGCTGGGAAGTGTCTGCTCAGTTACTGTCCATGGTCTGCTTGTTAGGGCCCCATTCAGCCTCTTCCTTGGCAAGGAGCAGGTCTGAATTAGATGTGTCAGCAAGGACCTGCCAGGGAAGCCTCCAAGTTTTTCTGGTTGGCAGCTCTACCAAATTCTTCCCATGATGAAGTTTGACTGGGGCTGCTCCTGGTAGTGAGATTGGGGCTTGGAAAACTCCATGAGCCTGTGCTGTGCTGGATGAGCCACTTCTTCCCCCATACATGTCATGTAGGGGTTTTCTGGTTTTAGTATGTGGTCTTGAGATGCCTCCGTTGGCTGGCTAAGGGTGCAGCTGCTCAAGTATTTGGGGTTCGTTCTGGTGCCTCCTTTCCCATGCTGGAGCCATCTTTGCTCCATGGACTTCACACACGGCTTGAAGGAGCTGAAGGTTTGTGCTCTGGCTGAGATAATCCTGGATCACGGACCTCTGCCGTGACTTTCTTTTCCAGATGCGCTGGTATCCTCCCTCCGAAGCCACCCAGCAAGGATGGAAGTCTCGTCAGTTTTGTTAGTTCGTTAGTAAGTAATTAATTACTCTTGGAGTCAGGTCTTTGTCTTGCTCTTCCTTGGGCTCCTTGGACTCTGGTGGGGAGGAGGGATGGAAGCTCGGGGTCAGCCCCACAGGATGGGGTTGGGTTTCCCGGATGGGTGATGGGAGCAGGGAGAGCCCCCTGAGCCCCAGGGTGGGGAGGGGCTGTGGGAGCTGCTCAGGGCCTGGGTGCAGCCAGCCCTGCTCACCACACTCCTCTCCCACAGCGTCTCTCCTGGGCTCGTGTTCCTCTCCCTGCCTCTCTGCCGAGGGATGTGCCAGGGACGATGGCTCCGACTCCTCTGGGTTTGGTTTGCAGCCAGCGGACCCCGGCCCCGCCGCGCTGCCCCCGGGGCTGCCAGCACCCCCTCCCCGGACTGTGAAGCCGCTGCGGCCCCAGCCATGGGCTGTGTGCCACCTCCATCCCTCCATCCATCCATCCATCCCTCCCTCAAGCCATCCCCAGGACATCCTCCCTGACCGAGCTTGGCGGGCCGGCTGCACTGAAACCCAGCCGGGGGCTCGGTCCTGGGCTTCCCTGGGCTCGCCCTGCCCTGGGGGTGGCTCGGCTGAAGGAACTGAAAGGCAAAATGGGTTTTGCATGTTTTCTGGCATGAATTAAAACACTTAACTTGTGTCTGTGTGAGTGTAAGTTTGTTTGTTCTAGCGTTTGTGTAACCGTTAGCAACAGGTCTTGGCCCAACGGATCGATCCATCAAGGTTTTCCTCTTGCTTCGGTGAAGACTTGGCTTTGAGAAATACTAACTGTCCTTGTCTCACCCCTTCTCCCACCTCTGCCCTCCCCTCCCCAGGACTACCAGAAAAATTTGAAAAATGCCTTTTTTTTCCCTTTTTCTTTCTTTTTTTTTTTTTTTCCCAAAGTACGATGCACTGGGTTTCTGTTCTCATCCATTCTGCTCCGGTTTTAAAGTCAGGGTTATTATATTATTTTTTTTCCTTCTTCAGACTTCTATATATAGAACAGCTGTAAAATATCTAACCTCTTTTTTTTTTCCACATCCTTCTGATTGGAGAGCATCCAGTCCTGCCAAATAATCAGCCATCCTTATGGGAATACCGAACAAAAAAAAAAAAGTACGAGTATTTTTGTACCATGTGTAATAAGGAAATATTTATGCATCATAAAGAATTTCTTGTGTGTTTGTGTGCAATTAATTATTATTATTAAAGAGAAATTGTAATCCTGTAAGATAAGTTAATGTTTAGTTAAAGCTTGAAAAAGAAGGGTTGTCTTCTGTACCAATGATTCAGTCAGGCATAGTAAACAAGAAATTGTGCAATTTTTGTTTTAGCATCTTATTGCTTGGTATTGAAGTGCTTTAAGTATTATCTGACCATGGCTGTCTCGCTTGTATTAAAAGATTTGAGAATAAGTTGCTCTATAATTGCTGATCCTATGAGAATGTGAAACTGGATAATATATGAAATGCAACCAAAAAAGAAAAAAAAATATATATACCCAGAGGCTGCTGTGACTTTTTCTGTGGTCTTGTGTGTTTTCTTGTGGAGTTGGGGTGGGATACTTTAGGCAGAGCCTGGTCCCCTTTCTCAGCCTGAAGGATGGGAAGGATGCAGAGGTTGGGATGCTGCTGGGGACCAGGAGATGGGATTGAGACGGGATCTTCCCCCACGCTGCTTAGAGAAAGGCAAGTCCTTGCCTGCATGGGCATGTGTTGGAGAGGTTGGTGGTGCTGAGTGTGGCTGGAGGCCTCAGGGAGGGCAGTCCTGAGCTTTTCTGGGTGTTTTTGTTCCCCCTGCCAGCGCCTGCAGAGGCTGAGGGCCTCTCCTCGGCGCCAGCAGTGCAGGAGGAGATCTCCATAGAAGGCAAACGTTCTCTGTGGCTGGAGCATCGCCCTGCGCCTGCCCAGCTCCTGCTCTGGTGCCTGGGCTGCCCAAACCCTTCCCTGCCCTTATCTGTAGCCGCTCCAGCAGCTGTGGGAACGGCGGTCCCGGGGCAGGGGGGTTGTCCCGGTGGGAATCTCCGTGCGGGGCCCTGGGGCTCTCCCTGCTGTGCCCCAGGAGTCCCCATGGCCCGGCTCTCTGACCCTGTGCTGGGGCGCTCCGGAGCCCTCCCACTCAGCTTCCCGCCCCGGGGATCAGTGTTTTCCTCCCTCCCCAGGGCTTCGAGGGCTGCGCTGAGCGAAAGCAAGGAAAAGAATTAGAAAAAGCAAAAGGCGGGTCTAAAAATAGCCCCGCTGGCCACCGTGCCTGGGAATGGGCTCGGCTGATCGCTGCTGCTCCGGGAAGTGACTCGCTGTGGGGCTGCGGGCTGCCCGCCCCAGCGCAGGGCTGCCAGCCCCTTCCCCTGGGAGAAATGCCCCTTCTCCCTGCCCGGCTCTTGCCTGCATCCCGGCTCCTGCCTGCATCCCTGCTCCTGCCTGCATCCCGGCTCCTGCCTGCATCCCTGCTCCTTCCTGCATCCCGGCTCCTGCCTGCATCCCTGCTCCTGCCTGCATCCCTGCTCCTGCCTGCATTTCGGCTCCTGCCCCAGCCCTGGTTCCTGCCTGCATCCCTGTTCCTGCCTGCATCCCTGCTCCTGCCTGCATCCCGGCTCTTGCCTGCATCCCGGCTCCTGCCCCAGCCCCGGCTCCTGCCTGCATCCCGGCTCCTGCCCCAGCCCCGGCTCCAGCGGGCTCCCTGCTGGCTCTCTCCACATCTCTCAGCTCTGCTCACCTGAGCGGAAACACTCCGGAGAGCAGCAGGGCCCGGCCATGCGAGTGTGCAAGGCTTTAAATTATAGAGCAGACTTTTTCCTGCTTTGTCTTTTTTTTTTTTTTTTTCTTCCAAAAACCCTTTAGAACATCCATTAACATNCCTTTAGCACATGCATTAACATGGCCAGCCCATGAATAATTTACGGCCCGCTCTATTAAGCTTTTACAGGGGGACCCGCTCGCCTCGGAGCTAAAGTAGGTCACGGCTGCTCCGAGGGTCCCCGGCGTCCCCCCGGCGGCCGGGGCGAGGCGAGGGACACACGGGCACTCCCGGCCCGGCCGCTCCCGCTGCCGCCCTGCCCCAAGGGACGCCCTGGGAGGTGATGTGGGGACAGGGAATGTCCCTAAAATGTCCACGTCCCAAGCCAGGATGAAGCCCTGGATGGCATGAGCAGGTCATGTCCCTCCAGGTCCTTGTGCTGTCTGGGCCTGTCAGCCAGTGGGCCTAGGATAAACCTACCAGGGAATGCAGAAGATGACACTGGGGCTGGAAGAAATATGGGGAAAAGGGCTGGTTTTGGCACACTTTCATTTTACACTTTACTGGAAACTCCCCCCTCTTTTCCCTCGTTTTGGAGGTGGGACAAAAGATAAATCTCGGAACTTTTGGACTGTTTTCTCCCGAACGTGCTGTGCTCTGCCACGGCGTGTGGTCTGGGCACTGAGGCAGGGAACACTCCGGGAATAGCAAATCCAGCTGTTGTGATGCAAAAGGGCCCCTCGGCACGGCTGGGCTGGACAAGCTGCTCCCGTTGGAGGGGATTGGCCACGCTCACAGCCCGCCAGGGGGGACACATCCAAAACTCTGTCCCTGCTGCAACCAGAGAGGTAGGAAGGGATCCAGGTCATCCCACACCAGCGTTCATCCAGGGACGTGCTGGTCACAGGAGCTCCTCTCTCTGAGTCAGGAGCATCCCGCAGTGCTGATGTTCCCCTCGTGGTTAAGGGTCCCCAGATGCAGCTCAGTCTGCAGGTGACAATTGGTACCTTCAGCCCATTTCTCTGGGAAATGTGCTGAAGAACAATTCAAAGAGCTTTTGTAAAGGATTAAACCCCAGCAACTCCCACCTGCTGGTCTGTGCCAGCACTGCTGCCGTTGTCCCCTCTCCTGTCCTCTCTCAGGCTGAAGCCTGTCACGGCTGGAGATCATCTGGAACATCCCTGAAGACCCACTCACTGTTTGCCCATCAAGCAGACAGA
>VZRZ01003480.1:49047-62487 GCA_013398175.1 Climacteris rufus | reverse complement strand
TCCTGCCTGCATCCCTGCTCCTGCCTGCATCCCTGTTCCTGCCTGCATCCCTGTTCCTGCCTGCATCCCGACTCCTGCCTGCATCCCTGCTCCTGCCTGCATCCCTGTTCCTGCCTGCATCCCTGTTCCTGCCTGCATCCCGACTCCTGCCTGCATCCCTGCTCCTGCCTGCATCCCTGTTCCTGCCTGCATCCCTGTTCCTGCCTGCATCCCGACTCCTGCCTGCATCCCTGCTCCTGCCTGCATCCCTGTTCCTGCCTGCATCCCTGTTCCTGCCTGCATCCCGACTCCTGCCTGCATCCCTGCTCCTGCCTGCATCCCTGTTCCTGCCTGCATCCCTGTTCCTGCCTGCATCCCGACTCCTGCCTGCATCCCTGCTCCTGCCTGCATCCCTGTTCCTGCCTGCATCCCTGTTCCTGCCTGCATCCCGACTCCTGCCTGCATCCCTGCTCCTGCCTGCATCCCTGTTCCTGCCTGCATCCCTGTTCCTGCCTGCATCCCGGCTCCTGCCTGCATCCCTGTTCCTGCCTGCATCCCTGTTCCTGCCTGCATCCCGACTCCTGCCTGCATCCCTGCTCCTGCCTGCATCCCTGTTCCTGCCTGCATCCCTGCTCCTGCCTGCATCCCGGCTCTTGCCTGCATCCCGGCTCCTGCCCCAGCCCCGGCTCCTGCCTGCATCCCGGCTCCTGCCCCAGCCCCGGCTCCAGCGGGCTCCCTGCTGGCTCTCTCCACATCTCTCAGCTCTGCTCACCTGAGCGGAAACACTCCGGAGAGCAGCAGGGCCCGGCCATGCGAGTGTGCAAGGCTTTAAATTATAGAGCAGACTTTTTCCTGCTTTGTCTTTTTTTTTTTTTTTTCCTTCCAAAAAGCCTTTAGCACATGCATTAACATGGCCAGCCCATGAATAATTTACGGCCCGCTCTATTAAGCTTTTACAGGGGGACCCGCTCGCCTCGGAGCTAAAGTAGGTCACGGCTGCTCCGAGGGTCCCCGGCGTCCCCCCGGCGGCCGGGGCGAGGCGAGGGACACACGGGCACTCCCGGCCCGGCCGCTCCCGCTGCCGCCCTGCCCCAAGGGACGCCCTGGGAGGTGATGTGGGGACAGGGAATGTCCCTAAAATGTCCACGTCCCCAGCCAGGATGAAGCCCTGGATGGCATGAGCAGGTCATGGCACGTTTGGTCCTTGTGCTGTCTGGGCCTGTCAGCCAGTGGGCCTAGGATAAACCTACCAGGGAATGCAGAAGATGACACTGGGGCTGGAAGAAATATGGGGAAAAGGGCTGGTTTTGGCACACTTTCATTTTACACTTTACTGGAAACTCCCCCCTCTTTTCCCTCGTTTTGGAGGTGGGACAAAAGATAAATCTCGGAACTTTTGGACTGTTTTCTCCCGAACGTGCTGTGCTCTGCCACGGCGTGTGGTCTGGGCACTGAGGCAGGGAACACTCCGGGAATAGCAAATCCAGCTGTTGTGATGCAAAAGGGCCCCTCGGCACGGCTGGGCTGGACAAGCTGCTCCCGTTGGAGGGGATTGGCCACGCTCACAGCCCGCCAGGGGGGACACATCCAAAACTCTGTCCCTGCTGCAACCAGAGAGGTAGGAAGGGATCCAGGTCATCCCACACCAGCGTTCATCCAGGGACGTGCTGGTCACAGGAGCTCCTCTCTCTGAGTCAGGAGCATCCCGCAGTGCTGATGTTCCCCTCGTGGTTAAGGGTCCCCAGATGCAGCTCAGTCTGCAGGTGACAATTGGTACCTTCAGCCCATTTCTGTGGGAAATGTGCTGAAGAACAATTCAAAGAGCTTTTGTAAAGGATTAAACCCCAGCAACTCCCACCTGCTGGTCTGTGCCAGCACTGCTGCCGTTGTCCCCTCTCCTGTCCTCTCTCAGGCTGAAGCCTGTCACGGCTGGAGATCATCTGGAACATCCCTGAAGACCCACTCACTGTTTGCCCATCAAGCAGACAGAGCTGGCCACAACCATGAGGAAATGTCTCAGAGAACCCCAGATCCACCCTGCAGCAGGATTTAGCAGTTACTGCTCCCAGCTGATTTCCAAGAATCGTAGAATCACCGAATTATTTAGGTTGGGAAAGCCCTCTAACACCACCAAGTTTATCCATTTCCCCAGCACTGCCGGGTCCACCACTAAACCACGTCCCCAAGCACCACAACTTTGAACATTTCCAGGTATGGTGACTCCACCACTGCCCTGGGCAGTCCCTTCCAGTGCCTGACCACCCTCTCAGGGAACACATTTTCCCCTGGCACAGCTTGAGGCTGTCCCTGTCCCCAGGGAACAGAGGAGCCTGACCCCACCTGGCTGCATTCTCCTGTCAGGGAGTTGTGGAGAGTGAGAAGGTCCCCCCTGAGCCTCCTCTTCTCCAGGCTGAGCCCCCCCAGCTCCCTCAGCCATTCCTGCTGCTCCAGCCCCTTCCCCAGCTCCGTTCCCTTCCCTGGACACGCTCCAGCCCCTCAACATCTCTCTGGTTGTGAGGAGCCCAGAGCTGAACACAGGATTTGAGCTGTGTCAAGAAGCTGCAGTTCATGCAATGTTGCTGGGATTCCCCTGTTGTCCAGCCCTGTGAGGGTGAGGAGCAGGTCTGCTGTGGTCAGGGAGCATCACACATCCCAGCCCTGTGGGTCCCCAGCCCATGGTGGCCAGATAAAATGACTGGCTGAGCTGTGTGAGGATGGATGAACTCAGTAGCACCTCTGAGAGAGGCAGATTGGGCTGGTGGGTGTAGGAGCAGGCTCAGCCAGTCCTGGAATATCACCAGGAGGGCAGGAAGAAGCAGGGAATGATGGACACCAAGCAGGGAGGAGACAACCTTCTGGCTGCCTCAGAATTCCTTATTGCACAGTGCCCCCTCTCAGGAGTTTTGTTTGGGTATCACCACACTCTCACAGCTCCCAAAATACCTCTGTTCTCCCCCTGCAATTCTACCTGTTGAATTATTCCCCAACCCAGCCAGAAGCCTGTAGAGACTTGGAAGTGGCATCTCACTCCCCCCTGGAAAGGCACAGGTGACAAACAACGGGTGGCACGGGGATCATGGAATAAAATACACCCCAAAAATAACAGCTGGGGAAAGGTGAGGGGTGCCAGGTCCCACCCCCAAAGTGATGGATGACATCCCAGAGGGGCCTTGGGAGTCAGGGTGCTGCTGCTATCGGATCCTGAGGGTAATTAATGGAGTTTCCTCCACCGCCACTCAAAAATACGTGAGGTCAGGCAAGATCCTCAAAGAACAAAAGAACATTTAGGCTTCAATGGCGTTGTTTTTTGGGATGGGAAAGGTGCTCCTGTCCGCGCTGTCACTCCAGGCACAGTTCAGCGGGAGATCCAGGAGGTGGCATCCGAGACCTGAGCACAGCAAACCAGGACTCTCCTGCAGCAGCTTGCAGCTCGGGACAGCGGAGAAAACACGCACGGATTTTGTCATGTGCCGCCTTCTCCTCCTTGGGATAGGGAGAGTGGAGGTGCTTTGGGCAAAGAATCTCTGTGTTAGGTCAATAGAGGAAAATATTTTTATTTTCCTGGTCAGCTACAGCGTGGTTGCGACAAATACACTGAATTTCAGCTGGGGTGGGATGGGGGCTTGGTTCATAGTCCAGCCGGGCTGTGGTGGGACTGTCACCGCTCAGGCCAGCCCTGGCTTGTTCCAGCTGAGCCTGGGAATCCCCCGAGGCTGGAGCTGTCCGTCTTCTGGGTGCCTCTCCCATGCATAGCTCCCGGTATTACTCATTTAACTCAAAAAGAAGAAGAAATGTGATGCCTCCTGTGATGACACAGCCGTGACACACTCGGCTCTTCACCCGGAGCGGGCGGTGGGAGCCACCCCAGCGGGGCTCTGGGCTACCTGTGCAGCTGCTTTGGCGAGTGAGCCTGGCCAGGGCAGGAGCAGCTCGGTCAGCAGGGACAGACGGCACCGGGAGGTCAGCCCGGGACAAGCTGGGATGTCCGGAGGGAGCAGCGGCCACTGCTGCACTTGCCCAGCCCAGCAGGCGGGAGGTGCAGCCCGGCTGCAGCAACCCCTGGGGCAGGAGCAGCAGGGAAACATCAGCTCCCAATATAAACCTGGAAAGGTCTCTAAATACACCCAAAACGTGCTGCTGCCTTGGTCTGGGGCATTCCAACCAGGAGAAATCCCAGTTTTCCTCTGGGATGCAGACGGGCTGGAGTCTCTGGGATGTTTGTCCTGCTACAGGAACCCCCAGCTCTCCCATTCCCTGCACCTCCCGGGCTCCCCAGGCATGGCAGAGCGTGCCTCAAACCCTGAGCTTCATCCAAGGGGCTTCTTCAGCTGGGACTCACCTGCTGGGCTTCATCCCCTGGGCTTCTTTGTGGCTGGCACTTTCCTTTCGTGCTCCTCGGGGTGCCAGGAGTGAGTGGGACCTCTCCTGGGTTCCGGGGTGCCAGGAGTGAGTGGGACCTCCTGGACCTCTCCTGGGTTCTGGGGTGCCAGGAGTGAGTGGGACCTCCTGGACCTCTCCTGGGTTCCAAGTGTCCGTGCTGCTCACCAGGACAGGCGTTCCAGCAGGCAAAGGGAGGGTGCCAGCTCGTCCCAGCATGTCAAAGCCAGTGGCTGGTGCAGCAATCCCTGACTCTCAGGGCAGCCTGGTCCCACCACTGATGTGTTTCCATCCCTTCCCCTTGGGTCTTGTCCTCTCACTGTCCTTGGCATCACACTGAGGGCTGGGATGGTTGCTCAGGGCTCTGTGGGTGACAGCATGGCCCCCTCGGGGACCCTGCTGCCCTCCACGAGTGCTTTTCCCTCTGTGGTGGCAAAGACAGCAAGATCTGCCCACCCCCAACTGGAGCCACTCAGGATGTCCTGCAGGTTCCTGGGGATCTGAGCCCCACCTGAGAGGCTCCCATGGCATCTGTCACACTTAGGGATCATAAGCAAGGCTTTGGCAGAAGAGCCTGATCCCTGCAAATGTCTGGGAAAGGCTGCCACAGTGTCCCTGGTCCAGCCTGAGCTGGATCCTTCTCCTCTCACCAAGAAGCTTTATGGCTGCCCAGCTCCAGGAAGACCAAATGTCTGCCACCTCCTCCCTGCCAGGGGTTGGTTCATCTCTGCCAGTGCCCCCAGGAGGTCTCTGTGCTGCTGGGTGACCCTGTGTGGCAGTTCCCAAGGTGGAGCAGGTGGATGCCGGCCCCTTTCCTTGGGAACAGGCTCAGCCACAGGAGCCACCGTTGGCCAAAGTCACCAGCCTCCAGTGTCCCTCCTGTGTGCTGGGCTCAGCAGGGCCCCTGATGGGGTGAGAAACAGCCTGACAGCACCCCCCACATCACAGAAACCCCTGTAGCTTCTCCTGCCCTCCTGCCAGACCTGCAGCTGCACCTCTGCTTCCCAAACCCCACCTGGATGCAATGGGGAAATGTGGGGAAGGGGCTGGAGCCCCAGGAGCGGCTGAGGGAGCTGGGGGGGCTCAGCCTGGAGCAAAGGAGGCTCAGGGGGCCCTGCTGGCTCTGCACAACTCCTGCCAGGAGGGGCAGCCAGGGGGGTCGGGCTCTGCTCCCAGGGAACAGGGACAGGAGGAGAGGGAACGGCCTCAGGGGGAGGCTTACATGGAATATCAGGGCAAATCTGTTCATTGAGAGGGTGGTCAGGCACAGGATCAGGGTGCCCAGGGAAGCAGTGGTGCCACCATTCCTGGCAGTGTTCAAGAAGTGTGTGGATGTGGCACCTGGGGACGTGGGCTGTGGTGAACACGACAGCGCTGGTTGGACCTGATGGTCTCAGAGGCCTTTCCCCCCCTAAATGATTCCATAACTCTCTGATCCTGTTCCAGCCTTGCCTTTGTACCCTGAGCACATTAAAATGCTGGTGAGGACGAAACAGGGTAAAATCTGATTAAAGTTTAATTCAATTAACCCCACGTTAGGTTACCCCTGTGGTGTAGCACTTAGGTGTGGGCTGGGAACCAGTAAGGAAATACTGCTTTTCCATGGAAGTTGCCCCTTGTAGGTAGTTGCCTCTTTCGTGGCACTTTTTGGGAATTGGAGAGAAAAATTTCTCTTGTGGATCAGCCTGGCTGTGCCAGTGTCTTCCTGAAAAGCAGTAACTGGATTTCAACAGATACCCCTTAAAATGACCCTTTCTTGGCTTGAACTGAGCACTTTGACACGGACCTTCTTCCTTAATATTTACCAGAAAAGGTTTACCTAGAAATCCAAGGGTCCACTGTGCCTGTTGTTCTGGTTTCTTTTCTTAAAAAAAAAAAGAAAAATAGAAATAGAAATAGAAAGAAAAAGAAAAAGAAAAAGAAAAAGAAAAAGAAAAAGAAAAAGAAAAAGAAAAAGAAAAAGAAAAAGAAAAAGAAAAAGAAAAAGAAAAAGAAAAAGAAAAAGAAAAAGAAAAAGAAAAAGAAAAAGAAAAAGGCAATTTTGAAAAATTTGTCCTTGCCACAGATCCAAAGGTTCCAGGGTATCTCTTGGGAAGATGTGCTGAGTTCCTGTGCTGGATTGGGCTTTATTAAATAAAAATGAAAAGCTTATATCCAATATATGTAAGAATAATGTGGTGGTGGAACCTTAAAAACAATGTTAACATTTAACAAAGGCTAAAAACCTTTTCTTAGCATTTAGCAGTTTAACATCATTATTTTTCATTTCTAATGGAGAGGGCCTGTGCTTGAGGAGCAACCTCATTGGGAAATGGGAGGAATTCCAGTTGGATACAAAGGAAAAACAATCATATTGAGAGAGGTGGAGTGGTAGGAGCAGTGGTGAGGGGGATCTTCATCCTTGGAGACCTCCAGAATTCCCTCCACCCTCAAACTTTTCCTGATTCTTGCAATTTAGGTGATGTTGCATGGGAGAGGGGATCATTCTGGCTAAGCTGGTCTCTCAGGCCACATTCAGTAGCCATTCATCATTTAATCACTTTATCACATGAGGATGAACAGATATTTTTGCTTGAAAAAGTAAGTTTCTAGCTCAGAATGAAAAATACCTGTTGTTTTAGAGATTAAATATATGATACTGAATGCAGACAATGTTTTCCAGAGGGTTTAATAATTTCTGGAGTGTTGGAGCACTTCTTGGTGTTCTCTTTTCTTCACACCTCCCCTTTAAAAAAAAAAAAAAGGCAGCATTGTAGGAAACAAAACTGGAAGCCAACAACTTCTTTTTCAATCTGTTTGTATTCATGACAAAGATTATTACAAGCAGCCACACAAATCCCAAGCCAGTCAGTAAACTTTGGGTTTCTAAAGAAAATATGTTGTGGTTAAGAGAAAGGTGATCTCCCAGCAGTGTGTGTTTGTGAATGGGATCAGAGCAGAGCTGCCCAGAAGGTTCTGCAGCTAGGAAATGGAAGCAAACACTGGTGACACTCACAGAAGGAGCTTTGGGCTGAACTCTGGAAAAACAAAGGGTTTTCTCATGTTTTTCTCAGTGGAAAAAATCAGAGCTGTGGAGTTTTCCTTTCTGGGCAAAGTTTTGGGCATGAATGCCAGACTTTGCTGCTCCAAGGGTGGAGAGGGATTGATCAAAGCCAATGTCAGGGTGAGAAGGAGAGCTGGGCTGAGCTGTTTGGGGTAAAAACATCCCTGAACCACCACATCAAATGCTCTGTGCAGTGGACTGTGGAAAACAGTATTTTTGTAACTACTTCTGTTTAAATTCACATCTCTACCTCCCAGCAGAGCCTTGCAGGATGAGGCAGGACACGAGGCAGTGCTTTGGGACAGTCCCAGAAGAAAAGCCAAGTGGTGGAGTGCTGCCAGAAGCAGTGAGGAACAGCATCTGCAGAGCCTGTGAGGAAGGAGAGATGCTAGGAGAGGAGACAGCTCCTTCCTGAGGTGAAGGAGCAGGGATGGATGCCTTTCCTTGGACAAGCTGCTCCACAAAACCATCCCAGAAAGAAGAGAGGACCCAGCTGGGGGGAACCCACTCCATGTCAGCCCAGAAAACCATGTGGGGCCCGAGCCATGCCCAGATCTCAAGGACAGACACTCCTCAGAAATGCCACTGGTGTCAAGAAAGCATTCAACAGCCTTTGTTCTGTTCTTAGGCAGAGGTGCCTTGAGGTGCCCTGACTTGCCCAAAGAATCCCACTGCTGCCTTTGGGCAAACACAGGCAAACCCAACCTGCTTGGTGGAGATTCTGGGGCTAGAGGGACGCACACAGTCGTGTCCAGAGAGTGCTCCCAGGTACACCTTCCTGACCTCCCCATCCCATGGATCTTGGAATGATTTCCATACCCTTTCCCTCTGTCACTCTCATCCCACTCTTTCAGTCCTTTTCCAGGATCTTCTGCTACTGTGGATGTTTCTGGTCACTATGAAAATATCAGCTCTTTGTGGGGGAAACTGCTCAGCTGGTTTAGATAATTTTGAAAATGTTCCTCTGGGGAAGAGCAAATACAGACTTTAGAGCAGCACTGATGCTTATATGACTGAGGCCTTTAGGAGCAAAGCTTGGTTTGAATGCCTTGTTCTGCTGGTTTGAACCAAGAAGTAGATCATAGAATCATGGAATCATGGCCTATCCTGAGCTGGAAGGGTTCCACAAGGATCACCAAGTCCAGCTCCTGGCCCTGCACAGAACACCCCAAAAACGCCCCCAGGTGCCGGAGAGCGTTGTCCAAAACGTGCAGCCTGGGGAACTGGGACAGTGCTTGGCTCCCACAGAGGGTAGTAAGGCTGGAGAGGAAGTTGCCGGAGGAATTTTGACAGTTTCTTGAGAGAAAAGTGGCTGTAACATCAGTGAAATTGTACTCCAAAGGGAAGGGACTCAGAGCAGGCAGGGGCACAGCAACACCACCAACAGAATGATGCTGGTGCAAGGATGTGGAATGGTGGTATTTAGCTGCTCTTGGGGTGGCAACATTGGAGTGAGGAAGAAAGTGGTATGGGAGGCTTCAAAACCGATCAGCAAGAAGATCTTGCTGCTTGTAAAGCAGTTTTAAAGTCACAGATACCTGGGAGAAGGGAAAAGGGTGAAGGGCTGTTTGTGGGCACACAGAGCAGGAGTCAGTCATGAAGCAAAACAGATTCTGTGGGTTCTGAGCCTGACCTCGAAACCCCAAACTCCACCAAGGTCTCCTGGGTGACTGGCAGTCTGCACCCTGCCCTGGCACAGCCTGCCAGTCTCCAGGGTGACTCACACTGCGCCAGGATTTTCCGGGAAAGCACACACAGAAATGTAGGTGGGCACAGTGTCAACCACCACCACGTGTCCCAGATCCACTGCTGCCGCTGGGACAAAGCTCATCTGCAGAAGAGTTTGATTGTGAGCTCTGTGTTCCTGGGGGCAAACACACGGTGCAGAGGGACTGTCAGCAACTGGGTTCCTGTCCCACCTCAGGCTTGGGGACCAGGTGGTTGTCCTGATGTTGTCCTGCAGGGAACAGTCATCTCTCCCACAAAGGGGGAACACACACACCTTCATGCTCTCAAAAATCTGGTACTTGGTCCCTAAACCTTTGTCTCACAAGGACATTTTAAATGATTTCCTGAGTGGTGTATCCCTGGGGACAATTGTTAACAGTTGTTAATTGATGGGATGATATGAGCTGTCACGCACATCAGCAGGCAGAGCTGAGATCAGGGGTGGACAAGGAAGTCAAGGCTGAGGATGGCTTCTGTGGAAATTACAAATCTGAGCATGCAAATAACTTCACGTTTAGTAAATACCTGACTGATGGAGTCATGGCATTTATAAAAGAGGTGGAGGGAGCAGTAGCATGTATGTGAAGGAATTGATTAAAGTCTTAACCCAGAACAGAACAATAATGACAAAACTTACATCCAGCAATCACAAAGACTCCCAGGGCCTTCTCCTCCCACTGGATTACTGGATTATTATTTCAGAATCTAACTGTGTCACTGGAGGTATTCCACAGAATTAGTGAATATCATTCTAATCTCATTTGGGTGGTAGGTCACTGCCTTACACAGCCCTTCCACTCAAGGTCCCTTTGGTTCAGAGGTGAGATAAGGTGAGATGGTGGCTTTACAGCTGTGGTACAGTTATTACAGTTATTACTGTAATAATCGATTTTTTTTTCTCCAACTCTGTCAAAGGTGATGGTAGATCTTGGACATGTGCCTTAGAATTTTCTGCGTCAGTTCGGGAGATAACGCTTTGATCTATTTGGTCAGAAATAGAATTGCAATGCTGGAATGTGAAAGAAGCTCCAGAGGGTGACAACACCTTCCAGGCAAACATAAAAATTCTTTACAAGGTAACTATGGGGAGGGGAATAGGAGCAGCTGCCTCCAAAGTGAGTCCTGCTTGAGCTGTGCGTGGAGGTGGAGAGCTCATGGAGGCAGAGAGATTTGGCCCAGGCTACAGAGAATTCAGCCCTTTGGTTGCATTTTGGACCAGGCAGAAAACGGCTTGCATGGACATCTGAACTCATAGCAGCTATTTGGCCACTCCACACGGGGCTCCCAAGCCAACACCAGCCCTGAGGCTGCCCCAGCTGAGGGACTGCTGAAGGGTCACTGCAGAGAGCCCAGGGTCCCAGGCACTGTCTTCCCCCTCCACAGGGACCAGAGGATGTGTGACCTGCAACACTGCTCTTTATTTTTGGGAGTTCATCCTGTGAGACACAGGGATGCATCCCCCTGAGGTCATGCCACCCCTCTCCTCACCCAGTTAGTGCTGAGGTGTGTCATAACTTGCAAACAAGGAAAATACACACTGAGTCTGAATGCTGCAAGTGAACTGAGTTGTTTTCTTGTCAGCAAAGCACCCCTCTCCTTACCTAGCAAGGCCACAACAATCCCAATCAGTGACTAAACAGGCACACATTTCTTTTGATTGAGTTAATGCCAAGTGAAATGGATCTGGCAAATAAGGATTGTTGTGCAAGGTCACACCATGGCTGTGACATAATCCCACAGCACTGCTTCTGTGTGCCTGGAGGGACGTGAACAGCCTCCCCACCAGTGAAACCCAGATACCCACACATGGAGGTGAAAGATAAATGAATTAGGACTAAGTCCTAAGTGTGGTTTTTCTTTGGTTGGCAGTCAAAAGGGCTTGTCAGGCAGTGCTGAAGGCAAACAAAGAGTAATGGACCATAGCATGGGCTTCAAAGCATCTTTTAAAGGAGGTTCTTGGAGGACTTGTAGTGTGTGGTGAAGTCTTTGTGGTCCTGAAGGAAGAGCAGGCCCAGCTGGCACAGGCAGCAAACTTTGTCAGAGAAAATGTGGATGGGGAGTGTGAAGTGGATCTGATTCAGAAGGGAAGCGGGAAGGGGAAGGGGAGGAAACTGAAGGCAAAGTGCTCACAGTCATGGCAGGGAGGAGCAGAAGAGCTGAAGGAACCAGTTCCCCTGCCCCAACAAAAAGTCCCTTGTTGCCCAAAGGCTGGCAAGGAACATCCTTCACCCCTTCCTGCTGCAGGGCAGGACCACAGGCTGTGGCCACGGGGCTGCAGAGGCATCAGTGCACCTTGAGAAGGGCCTGAAGAGTGAAGACAGAAACACAGCACTTTAAAGCTGCCACCCTGCCCTCTCAAGTGACACCCTGGGGACACCAGCAGCCCAGGCTGGATCTCAGAGCATCTCCTGGCGTGCACAGTAGCCACTTTCACAGCAAGACAAACCCCGTGGTGGTTGAAACACACATTTTTTTTGGGCTGCCCAACACAGCTACCATGGGCCTGGTATGTGTGATGCCCACAGAGTAAATCCCAGGGTGTAAGGAACAGGCAGGGCTTTGGCACTGCAGCCTGCAACTGTGCTCCAGGAAATGGAAGGAGTTTCAAATGGAAAGAAATTATCCAGGGCAAACACTGAGCCTGGGAGAAACTTCCCTTGAGAAAAGAGGGATAAGGCTACACAGGAATGGCCAGCTTCCCATGCATTCCCAGCCACAATTAATTCTAGGGTGCTCCCCTTATTCAGGGTTTTAGCTGAAGATCAGCAATACTGGGAAGAGATTCCATGAGGAAAGCAGGAATTAGTGTGCAGGAGATGAAGATGATTCCTGTGACAGCTCCCAGCAGAGCCCTCGACACCCTGCAATGCACTTGGGGAGCAAAACCAACACAAGAACCCAAAGGACTTGTATCATAGCAAGAACCCCGAGTTCCCAGTGGACACTGGTTCCTAGTCCACACCTCCAGCATTTTTTCAGATTTAGGGAGCCCAAGAGTCAGGCCATGCAGTGCTGGTAGAGCCGCAGGATTTCACAGTGAATCCCACACAGATAATTTGAGTGGCAAGTCAAGTCTAGATGCAAATAGACCCTAAAAAGGAAAGGCACAAGCAGGTGCCTTGAGAACACAAGCATATCCAGGAAGAGACAGCTGTTCCCCGCCTTTCCATAAAAAGCAAATATTCCTGCTACAATGGATGTGACAGGAATGATATCGCTGTGTAAACGCTGAGTAAGGTGTTTTGTCATGGCTTCCCGCAAACTCCTTCCCCTGCCCTCAGAGTAACCACAGTAGTGATGCTGACTCTGACCCCAATAAATGTTCCAGGGAATGACCCTGAAAGGGAAAAAAGAAAATGAAAATGAAAATGAAAAATCAGTCCCCCTGTCCCAGGGAGGTGAAACATTTGTAGGGAAACTAAATTCCTAGATATAACCATTCATGCGAGGAGGAAGACAAAATAATATTAGAAACACAGGCTATTTTTAGCTGGTTCTGGCAATTTTACATGATAAATGCTGTACATTTTCTATTTTTCCAAGGAAGTCAAGCTTGGAAAGCTTTCAGCTGCAGAATGTTCTTAGACTGCTCTTCCCTCTGGTGACCAGGGACAAGATCTGAGGGAATGGCTGGAGCTGTGTCAAGGGAGGTTTAGGCTGGATATTGGGAAAAGGTTCTTCCCCCAGTGAGTGGTTGAGCACTGAAAAGGCTCCCTGGGGAATGGTCACAGCCCCAAGGCTGCCAGAGCTCAAAGAGCATTTGGGCAACGCTCTCAGGCACAGGGTGGGATTGTTGGGGTGTCTGTGCAGGGACAGGAGTTGGACTCTATGATCCTTATGGGTCCCTTAAACACAGGATATTCCATGATTCCATGATTCTACAACACTGGAGGGGATAACCTATTTGAGATGTTTGTCAACTCCATTTGAGCAGAAAACCTCTTATCCCCAAAACCCAGAATCCCTGAAATATCCATTTTTTTCCCCAATAAGCCATTTCTGCAGCTAACCACGTTCCAAATGCCATGTCTAGGCAAGCCCACAGACCACATTTTACTGAATTTTAGTCAAAGTGCAGGGTGCAGTGTTGTCACCAGCATGGCCTGGAGCCAGGGTTGAGGCTGGGACTGGGCTTGGAGCAGGGGTTGGGGCTGGAGCTGGGGTCAGGACTGGAGTAGGGGCCTGGGGCCAGGGATGGGGCTGGAGCTAGGCTCAGGCTGGAGCCTGCAATTGGAGCTGGAGCTGGGGCCTGGAGCTGCAGGAACTGGGCCCGGGTTTGGGCCTGGAGCTGGGGCTGGAGCAGGGCCTGGAGC
>VZRZ01003480.1:11734-48153 GCA_013398175.1 Climacteris rufus | reverse complement strand
CGGGGCTCAGCCCGCGGCACTGGGGGTGTCCGGCACCCCCGGTCCCTCCCGGTTCCCCCGGTTCCGGGGCAGCGTGAGCTGGCCCCGGGCTGGAAGCGGGGACGGGCCGCGGCTGTACCGTGGCAGGGGGATGACCAGGGGGGTGACCTGGGGGGCGCCGGGGCCCAAATTCGGGGGTGTCCCATGGCTGGGCCCCCGAGCCCCCTCTGCGGGGGAAGGCTGTGGCCGCTTCGGGCTCTTCACAGCGTTACAGGGAATGACCCAGACAGGGGAAAAAAAAAATACATCAGCCCTCGTGTGCCTGGGCGGTGCAACATTTTTGCACGGGAAATAAATTAATGGATACACCCATTCATGCAAGCAAGGAGGATGCAACTGTATTTGAAGCACGGTCTATTTTTAGCTGGTTCTGGCAACTTTGCATGTCCTATCGTGTACGTTTTCTGGTTTTCCAAGCTTGGAAAACTTTCAGCTGCAGAATGCTCTTATGGGACACAGCGGGGGGGATAATATTGAGATCTTTGCCAACTCCATTCATGTGGAAAATCTCTTATCCCTGAAACCCAGAATCCCACAAAATCTCATTTTTTTTCCCCCACAATTTACCATTCTCACAGCTGAGATAGGTGCTGCCAGGGTGGAGGGTGGTTATTGCTGCTTTGGAGTGTCAGAGCCCAGGTAAGCAGCAGGACAGAGGGTTCAGGGGTAGCAGCTGCTGGAGGACCCTCCCAGACACAGGGGGGCTTTTATTTTTGCACTTGTTTTGTACTTCAGGCTCCTTCTGCTTCTCTGACTGCTAATGCTGGGCTTTTCCTGCCTGCTGAACCATCACAGTGCTGCTGGAGATTCACAATTGCCAGTTTGGCAAGGGCCAAATGGGGGAAAGGAGATTTCCATGGGCAAACATTGGCAGGCAGCTTTCTGTACACAGAGTCCTGGCAGGAAGGCTCTTGGGAGCACACAGCCTTTGGATACACACGTCGTGTGGGGGATGATTACCAGGGTAGGGGTTGATTTTTTACCATCCCAGTTGAGCTCAAAGGACACATGCCGAAGCCTCAGCCATGTGGGTGGTTCCTGGTGACTCCCAGGCACCTTTGACACAACTGCACTTTCACTACAAGCACAGGTAGCCTGACTACCAGAAGAAATCAAAATGGGTTGAGGATTTGAGGTGGTGCCTCTGGTTCAAGAACACGTTTCCAAACCCCCGTGATCTCAAAAAGTGTCTGAGACTTGTGAGGGTGGACACTGGCTCCATCACATCTGTGTTGCTGGTCTCTAAACTGGCTTACACCCAGATGGGTGAGTTTTTCTTGGGTATTGGTACTGCTGGAGACCTTGGAGCTGGTCACCAGTGCCCTCCTGCCTCATGGCAGGACCTTGTGTGATCCTCCTGGGCTTCCCTGAAGTTTCTTTGCCATGATGTGGATGGTGCTCACTGTGTTGACCCACTGACGACAGGAGGAGTCTCAGCAGTGAACGCTGAACCTGTTATCTGTCATTGATACCTGAAGCTGGCTGATACCATCTTCCCATAATTCCCACACCTTCCTTGATTCTTGGACATGTTTCCCATGGGCAGAGCCACCGTGACTCCTGTGCTGTGTGAAAATGTGTTGGCTTCGTTTTTGTTGACTCTCCTCTTGTCCTTTGGTGGTTGCACCGGATTCTGTTTGCTGCCCATTGAGGATTTGTTTGTTTTATACTTGTTCTGTGGCCTCCTTTTCCATGTCTCCTGTCACAGGAAATATTTCCTGTGTTTACCTTACCAGCCACCATTTCTGAACTTCTCAGTGAAAAACAGACAATGAGCAGAATGTGTGTCTTTGGTGTTCTCCAGTTTGATCACTTCTATTTTCTACAAATCAGGCTGGAGGATTCACTTCCCAGCAAAATGTCTGGGGTTTTTTTGGGCACAGTAGTTATTGGGGGGGGGGAAAAAAAGTGAGTTTGGTTTTTTCTTCCCCCCCCCCCACATATTTTCAGCTAGAAGTTGGCTTTATCTCTCACCATGGACTGTTCTGTTCAGTTTGAGGTGGTCTGTACCTCTGGTGTGTCACCAGATCCTGTGGTTATTGCATTTTCTATAAAAGAGATTACATCTAAATTGACCTCTTTCAGAAATAATGCTCTGGGCTGTGTCCTCACTGGGACAAAACAAACCCCCCACACAGAAAAATTGGAGGTGCAGGTCTGAACATGGAAAATTTCAGTCAGTTCAGTTGTATGAGAACATGTTTGCAGAGTTTCTCTTTCCATGATGTTTAGAATGGTGAAATACAAAGTAGGAGTTGAGAAATATGCTGGGATTGAGAATGAAATTAATTAGTTAAAACTATGAACAGCCCCAAAGTTGAGCAACAAATGGATTTTGAAGGGTTCATTGTTGGCATTGCTCTGGGAGGCTTTTCTCAGAGACACGGTCCTCAAGGTGGGTATTGTATTGTCCTGATGTTGTAAAACTCAGCAAAATGATTCCTTTGCTTTTGAGGCAGCTGAGGGAGCTCAGTGAAGGCAGAAGCCCTGCAGACCTTTTGGGTGGAAGGGGAATATGGGCCAAGTGACCACTTTTCTAAGTCTGGTTTCATCATTCATCCCATAAAGAGGTGCCATGGCAATTACAAGAATACATGAACGTATACATTATTATGTGCAACTCATTATGTATTTATTATGTATACATTATTATGTATAAATATTACATATATATTGTATATTACTGGCACAGGTTGATGAGGCCCTGGCACAAGTTGCCCAGAGAAGCTGTGGCTGCCCCATCCCTGGAAGTGTTCAAGGATGAGGCTTGGAGCAATCTGGGATAGTGGAAGGTGTCCTGCCCATGGCAGGGGGTGGAATGAGATAACCTCTGAGGTCTCTTCCAACCCAAATCATTCTGTGATTCTGTTATTCTATGATTATGTAGTAAAAATATTTTCTGTTATTGAAAATAATAATAATATAAGCACTGCAATATTAGGGCTTTACAGAAACAGGTGGTTCAGAATCTTCACGGTTACAGAAGGGGATTTTTTGGTCAGGGATGAAGGATTCAGCTGAAACTTGTGGCTGCACCAGCACAAGAAAGTTTAGTCTGTGCCTCTTGTCTGGGCAGAGAAAGGGAATTTACTGCAAAATAATTTGGAGAGTGGATTTACAGGCTGGCAGTGTGCTCAGTCCTACAGCTGTCCTTGGTACTCCACTGAGTGTGAAAATGAGGGGAGCTTAGGAGGAGGCTCCCCCTAGCACAGCAGTGTCTTGGGGTGTAGACAGAACCAAAAACCTCATTTGCTTCTGGATTTACCTGAGCTAACCTGGGCTGACTTTTCACAGATATTCCCAGGGCTGTGCACAAGCAGCTAAATGCTGTTCTTCCTTTTGTCCACAGGAAAACCGTCCGATCCCAGAACTGGGTCCCAATGGTAGGTCTGCAGATGGCTGCTTTGTCTGCTTTCTTTATTTCTGTCTTTGTTTTCTCATTCTCTTTTGTTGCTCCTTGATATTATACAATATTTCTGAGGATGCATAAAATGATCCAAGAAAGATTCTGTGGCTGAAACAGATAATCCTGCTTTTCCACCTGAAAAGAAGAGCTGGAACAGTCACAGAAAAACCCCTTTATCTGGCTTTTTTTGCTTCCTGTTCCATCAATTCATGTATGTCACAGTAAATGGCTCTTGGGACATGTCAAATGATCCTGTGCAGGACTAAACATTAATAGGATGGGCATATGGGCTGATAGGAATTTGATTCACTAACTCTCCAGGGCTGAAATCATAGCTTAGGGAGAAGGAAAAATTAAATGGACGTGGTCTTTTATTCCTGCTCCAGCAATAGTCACGCCCTTCTTAAATTGTATTACTTTGTTGACCATATTTTTAATTGCCATTAGCTTTTGTCTTACCCTATTTTAAGCTTCCTTGCTTTGTGAATCATGGCATAGCTTTGTATTTCAGCAGGTGGCTCATGAACGTGCCGCTCTTCTAATGCACGCACGCACAGTTCTGCTGTGTTTATGCACTGCCAGTAAATTTGGATGTATTGATTAGACCTGTGGGACCCAGGGACAGCCCACATGCTGCTCTCCTGGTGCCTAAGAAGGTCAGTTTTTCTGCAAGGAACCTTCCCTCCTTTCCTGGCAGAGGTCCTCCTGCGCATGCATTCCGTCGGCATCTGCGGCTCCGATGTTCACTACTGGCAGCACGGCCGGATCGGGGATTTTGTCGTCAAGGATCCCATGGTGCTGGGACATGAAGCTTCTGGGACTGTTGTCAAAGTGGGCTCAGGGGTGACTCATCTCAAACCAGGTATCTGGAACCAAGACTATCTGTTTTCCTCCTAATGAGTTCCCGAGAATGTGTTGATAACAGGGTCTGGGTGTTTTAGTCACATAAATTTATCTGAGGTTCTGAACTCATAGTGACCTTCTCCTTTAAGAAGTATCACTGAGCTGCTATTAGTCACCCACCCTGGCCACTGGTGTATGATATTCCTTAGGTAGCTTTATCCTGGGATATCTTGAGCTGCTCTGGCTGTATTTTGATGCAGAGCAGAGCGTACACTGGTACAAGGTGCCTTTTAAGGAAGCTTGATGAAGCTTCAGAAACCACATCTGTAGCTCTTGCCAGCGACCTGCTGTGAGTGTTTCTTCTCTGTGTGTGTTCTTGAAGGAGCAAATGGCCTCCTGCAGTGCAGAGGTCACTGAAGCAACTGCTCCAGCCCTGTGGTGGGACCTCCACAGCTCGCTGTGCTCATGAATGTCCTAGAAAATGGGCTGAGCAGGGAATTTTGTAAAGTTTGCTGGTGAGAGCAACTTAGGCAGGGTGGAGAGGATGCAGGAGAGCCAGCAAGAGTTACAGAGAGACCTGAGGGGTGCCAGTAAGAAGCAGGTGAGATTCGATGTAGGCAAACACAAAGTGATGTCCATGACAGAAGAAACAAAACCAGCTTCCTATCTAAAATGCTGTGCTGGCCATCACTGCTGAAGGGTGAGACCTTTGTGTGTGGGAGCATTGGCTCAGCAGTGGTGAAAATGCAAATCACTGTTAGGAAAGGAACAGAGACTCAGAGACATCACTGCCCATCTGGAGCTCTGCAGGCAGTTCTGGTCTCCTCCTTTCCAAAATGATGATAAAGAAGTGAGAAAGGTTCAGAGGAGGACAAGAAGATGAGGAGATGTGAAGCAGCATCTCTGACGAATGTCTAAGTCAGGAACTTGAGCTGGGAGCTGGAGAGACAACTCAGTGATGTGAGGATTCATGGAGGGCAGGGAGAACAGATTGCCCATTCTCTGGTGCAAGACCAAGGGACAGTGAGGTGCAGCACTCACCTGAGATGTAGCAGACCATGTAATTTGCGCGGTGGAAGGAGGAGGAGAAGTTGCTGAGTGTTACTAAATACAAACAAACCATCTGCATCTTGGAAGATCTCATGGCTGAGTATAATGGGAGGCTGGGACAGCATTCAGTATGTGGTGGCATGCCTCTGTCCTGTCAGACACATTGTTGGCCAGCTCAGAGGAGATGCAGTGGTCTAGATGGCTCTTTACTTCCATCCTCCTGCTTGTCCCTGTGTCTGCCTGAAAGCCTGTTGGTGGAGAGCTTTCTCAGAGATTTGGCTCTGATTGGCTTCCTCTGTCAAATAAGTGTGCTGGTTTGTGTCCCTTGTGTACTTGAAAGTTGTACTGTGGTCACACTGTTTTCTCTAGTTCATCCTGCTTCATGCTTGCAATTAAATAATTACTCCTTGTCCTGCAGCATGTGTCCTTCCAGCACTCTAGGCTACTCTGTTGTAGCACCAAGCTGTCTCTCTTCCAGATAAGTCCTGCCAGGCTCCTGGGTGTTCTGCATCTTAAACTTCCTTCTGTGTGAGGGTGGTGAGGCCCTGGCACAGGCTGCCCAGAGAAGTTGTGGCTGCCCCATCCCTGCAAGTGTTTAAGGCCAGGTTGGATGGGGCTTGGAGCAACCTGGGATAGTGGAAGGTGTCCCTGCCCATGGCAGGGGGTGGAATGAGCTGAGCTTTAAGGTCCCTTCCAGCAAAAATCCCTCCATGATTCTATGATTCCCAAGGAACAACCCTTTCTGGCTGGCAGCATGATGGCCAGCCAAACTCACTGGTTCCATCCTCAGTATTTCCTCTTCTGACTACTACAGATCCAGCAAAATATCTGGTCACAGAGTGATTGCCTGGGGGCTGCCCTTTCCTCTGCTGAGGCTGGGTGCCAGGCAGCTGGGGGAAGGTTTGTGGCTGAGCCTCCTTGTGTGCCTGTGACCGAAACACCGTCACTCTCTGGGTACCTGTGAAGGTTTCAGTCAGCCTGGTGTGTGCAGTCCTCCTGTCCCTCCTGCCTCTGCACTGCCAGGCTGTCTGTGCCTTTGGTGCTAGTCCTGCCTGTGTCCCTGAGCCACTCTGTGCTCTCTCCCTGGCAGGTGACCGCGTGGCCATCGAGCCGGGTGTCCCCAGGGAAGCGGACGAGTTCTGCAAGAGCGGGCGCTACAACCTGTCCCCGACGGTGTTCTTCTGTGCCACGCCGCCCGACGACGGCAACCTCTGCCGCTACTACAAGCACAGTGCCAGCTACTGCTACAAGTCAGTCCATGCAGAGAAGTGTACACTGCCTACGGGGGGATTAGCTGCAGCAATCACCTCCTGGCCCTTTGGAGTACTCTTTACATGATCCCAACAGGTTTTGTTGCTTTCAGATCCATAAATAACATGCCTCAGCTTGGATGGCAGCCACTTTGCAAAGGGTTTGTCAGGCAGGCGTAGTTTATCCCCTCCAGTGCCACACATAAACATTTCTTGCATGTCTCCTGGGATGTTACTGCTGGTTTACCCTTTAATTATTTTCCTTTTCCCATTTGCTCGCTGCTCTTGATTTCTTTCCTGTGTCTTTTTATATCCTTGCCTTCTTAGGCAGGTGCCTGAAGGTTTTTGTCTGGTTCTTTGAGCTGAGTTTTGCTGCTGCTTTTCAGGAAACACCAGGGTGACTGCTGACACCTCGCTCTGTCACTTGAAACAAAGTTATCCCACTTCGAGCAGAGCAGGAACAGAAAGCCATGGCCCTGCTGAGCTGTTTCTTCATGTGGCTCTGAGTGTCCCCACTAAGCTGCCAGCATTCCACATCTGTTTTCAGATCCAGTTCAGCACGCTCGAGTGTGTTATTAATTGCAGCAGCACTGACACATTTGCTTAGAAGCAAACACTCTGGCAAATCGTAGAATCCCAAAAGGGTTTGGTTTGGAAGGGACTTTAAACCTCATCCTGTTTCACCCCCTGGCACAGACTGGGACACCTTCCACCATCCCAGGTTGCTCCAAGCCCCGTCCAACCTGGCCTTGGACACTTCCAGGGATGGGGCAGCCACAGCTTCTCTGGGCAACTTGTGCCAGGGCCTCAAATACTAAAAACTTGAAAACACCTGTGCAGTGTTATACCCACATAAGTACCTTTAACAAGGAGTTAAAAATAGCCCAGATAGTGTCCCCCTGAGGCTGCTCTACCTGTGGAGCTTGTTCTTTCTGAGTGTGTATGGAGCTGGTACTTCCCTGAGCAGGAACATCCTTGGGATTGATTGGTGGTGTCTGCAGGGGAAGCGTTCAGGATCGTGTCAGTCGGAAGGAGGCACTTGACTGCCCTTCTCCTGAGAGTCCTCAGGCAGGAAGCTTTCAAAGCAGATCCCAAGCAGCTGCTGTCAGGATGAGGTGCTGGTCCGGATGGGATTAACATCTCACTGTCCAGACCTGCTGTCACTGATTTCCTGTGTGTCAAAAGAACATTTTCTGACAACATCACAAGTTTTTGCTTGGGAGGAAGTGGCTGGTTTGTTGCTGGCTTCTTCCAGGCTTTTGCTGTTTTTCTCCAATTTGAACAAATATTACTTTGGCTGTTTTATTTTATTTTTAAGCCTTGGAGTGCAAGGCCTGAACCTGGTGCTTCCAGATCAGCGGTGCTGTAGCTGGCTCACATAGAGCAGATTCTCTGGCTCTCACACATTTATGCACTTGTTGTGTGTCCTGCTGGTGGACAGACTCTGTGCTGGGTGCTCCCAGTAACTTGATGGAGGTGGGGTCATGCTGGGATGCTGCCCTCCCCCCTGGCAGGGCTGTGCCCAGGCCCAGCAGTAACAAATGTGATGCCAAACTCAGTGATGACTGAACTCTTGGAGTTAGACCTCTAAAGCCTCCTGGAGAGAAGGGACATGCAGATACCTTACAGCTGTCTTCCCACAACCATCATCTCTGTTTCTTTGGCTTCATGTTGGCCTGGCTGAGGTCTGACCTTGAGTTTCCCAGTGCTGCCACTGCTGGCTCTTCTGGCAGGCACAGCTCCCAGAGCTCTGTGAGAGCCCACGCTGGTGGCTTCCTGCTGGGCAGTGTTTGGGGCTGAGATCTATTTCTGCCAGCAGTTCAGGAGGGTTTTACTCTCTCTGCTTTTTTCCATCACTTATGTTGGCTGTGTTATGGGGCTGTTTCTGTCCTGAAGGTGTTTGATACCCACTGCACACGTTGTCCCTGACTGCTGAGAAGGTGCATGCTGGCAACAGCCCACTTGGTGCATCAGAGGAGGAGATCCTGGGTGTTGTGGGGAGACCTGGATCTGGCTGCCTTTCCTGGTGGCATCACCTTTGGCAGCAGGATGTTTTCTAAAAGCTGAATGCTTCAACCCTGGTGGTGGGTCTGGGAGCTCACTGCTGGGTCCCATCCATAGGGCAGCTTTGGGGTGGTGCATATGCAACTGTGGAGTTTATTCCAAAGGGAATGGGTGGTAACAGAGTCATTGGGTTGACTCACCAATTACTGGAGAGTTGATGTGGGGAAGTTTGAGGGTTCCTGTGTGTGGTGCTTGGGCAGATCTCACTGGTAGATGGTTCAAGTGCACTTGATGCTGCTCCAGAGAAGGGAAGGAAGCAAAGGAACCTCTTGAAGTGCATTCCAGCCTGGTTCTCTGACCAAGGGTGACAGTGTGTTTTGCTACTGTTATTTACACCCATGTTTGGCCTTCGAGTGTCATGGCTTTCCTCATCACTCTCATAAACTGCTTTGGTGACTGTTTCTTGTGTCTCATTCTTGCAGGCTGCCAGACAATGTCACCTTTGAAGAAGGAGCCCTTATTGAGCCCCTGTCGGTGGGAATCCATGCCTGCAAAAGAGCAGGAGTCACTCTGGGAAGCAAAGTCTTCGTGTGTGGCTCTGGTACAGTGATCATAGCAAGTCCTGGGGTTCCCAGGCTGCTGGGAGGGGATGGACAGGCTCAGGCTGTGCTTCTGGGCTCTGCTGGAATGGGGGGTCACAGCAGAGCCACAGGGGTGCTGAGGGGGGCCTGGGGCTGCTGGAGCCTCCTTTGGTAAGGAACTGAGCTCTGGGCATGGTCAGAGGTGGGGCTGGTGCTGCCTGGCTGTGGTACATGTTCTCTTTCTCCCCTTTGCACTCAGGACCAATTGGCCTCGTTAATGTGATTATTGCTAAGATGATGGGTGCAGCAGCCGTGGTAGTCACGGGTAAGTCCTTTTAGCCCTTCAGAGTGTGCCTGTTTCCCACCATACAGAATCATACAGTTGTTAAATTTGGAAAAGACCTCTTATATCATCAAGTCCAACCATGTACTGCCAAGTCCCACCATGTCCATAAGTGCCACATCCACACGTTTTTTGAACACTTCCAGGGATGGTGATTCCACCACTTCCCTGGACAGCCTGTTGTAGTACCTGACCACCCTTTCAGGGAAGAAATTTTTCCCTAATATCCAACCTGAACCTCCCCTGGCACAGCTTGAGACCGTTTCCTCTCATCCTGTCCCTGTTTCCTGGGAGCAGAGCCCGACCTTCCCCTGGCTGCCTCCTCCTGTCAGGGAGTTGTGCAGAGTCAGAAGGTCCCCCCTTGAGCCTCCTTCGCTCCAGGCTGAGCTCCCTCAGCTCCCTCAGCCATTCCTGGTGCTCCAGCCCCTTCCACAGCTCTGTTCCCTTCTCTGGACACTCTCCAGCACTTTGATTAGTCCCAAATTATTCCTTCAAGGTAACTGCTGGGGAAGACAGCCCAGGCACAGTGGAAAGTCTGGTGACTGGAGGAGTAGCATGTGCCTATCAAACATCTCATTTCCTGGGACAAGACTTTAATCTCTGCCCTAACTGGGATCTCTGAGAAGATGCAGTTACAACTTCTCTGCGAGGTTAGCAGACCAGCCTCGTAGCTTCTGTTGCCCAGCACAGACAGGTTGTGTGGGTGGAGTAGCTACAGTGCTTCAAGGAGAACAATCCAGAATAAAGAGGTCCTGGATCAGGCCTGGAAACCTTATTCAGACTTTGAGCAGGTCTTTTGGGAAGACGCAATGCATCTCTAAGTCAGCTCTGAGTTTCAGAACCTCCACTTGCTCCTGGTGCCTCTGATCACTGGCTCTTTTCTTTTTTTTTTTTCTCCCATCATTTTGGGCTCTTAACTTTGTGTTTTGCCTTTGTCTCATAGATCAAGTCTCAAGAATCAGGTTTTGTCTTCCCTATAGTGCTTATGTCTTAGGCCTTTATTATATCTGCTTCTAGTGTCCACCTAGACCAGGCAACACAGAGTATTTTATACCCTTTTGGGGCTATTCTTGGAGGTTTGACCTTACCAGTTTATTTTTACCTCTGGTAGTGCTGGGTGATGGCCTGGACAGTGTTTTCACACTGTTTTCTGTGTGCAGCCACACTGTGTTTCTCCACTTGTCTTTCTCTGCCCTTCTGTCTGCTGCTGCTGAGGTTTTCATTTTCCACTGGTTATCCACAGTGACTGAAACG
Source organism: Climacteris rufus (assembly GCA_013398175.1). Classification (NCBI taxonomy): domain Eukaryota; kingdom Metazoa; phylum Chordata; class Aves; order Passeriformes; family Climacteridae; genus Climacteris; species Climacteris rufus. Next base: position 37,383 of record VZRZ01003480.1, on the reverse strand, counting down.
GCCTTTTCAGGGTCTCTGCATTTCAGAAATGGGTCTTCCTTACATAACTGTGTCCTGGACATTTCTAGTCCAGCTGCTGCTTGCAGGAATGTCCTTGTCTAGCTGTGTCTGGAAAACCTCTGAGGAAGGAGATCCCACTTTTCTGCATACCTGGTGTAGGTTTGCACCTCTTAAAATCCACTCACAAACTGTCCTTTGTGGGGATTTCCCCTAGATGCAGGAATTGAAATGAACCTTTGCATCTTCCCTTCAGGTTGTTGAGACAGCCATTCCATTCCCACCTTTTTTGTCATGCTAACCCAGCCCACCTCTCCTCCAAGGATCAGGTTCTCTCTCTGTAGCTTGCCCTGAAGGATGGAGAGCTGGAGTAACCTCGGGGTGTTCTCTGGTTGAAATCTCCACCTAGGGGTTGAACAGGGCCTGGAAGTGGTGCTTCTAACTCCTCCTGACTCTTTGGTCTTTCTGAGTGGTGATGGCCAGGAGGACCAGTTAGATGTGCCACTGGACACTGAGCACAGATTGCTGCAGTGTCTTTAGATCAAAGCCCAAGGGATCTGGACCTTTCAGAAGGCTGTTACTCACCTCCCATACTTTGAGCCAGGTGTATTTTTGACCTTACCATTACTATGTTTCCATCTTTGGGTCAAGAGATAAAATTCAGGTCCCACCCTCTTGCCTTTGTGTAAACATCCTTCAGTAGTAGCTCAGGTCAAAACACAAGGCACATTATTGCCTTCTCCTCCCTTAATCCTTTTGCTGCCAGGTCCAGGGCACTTTTAGCTCTGCTGACCTCACCCTTCAGGTGTGTGTGCTTGATGGATGTGATCAGTCCACGCCTCAGATTTTGTTGTGTTGTCATTTGAGGATGAGGTTTGCTGTAGCAGGAAAAACAGCTCTACCTCCTGAATCACACAGAGGAACCTTGTGCCCAGCTGGGTTGGTGCAGGGGCTGGGGGTGACCTGCTCCCTGGGTGGGGAAGGCTGGGTGAGCTGGCAGGAGCTGGTGGGGCTGAGGCAGCTGTCTCAGCCTGCCCCTCATTCCCGCTCCAGCTTGGGTGTATCTCCCCTGTAGCACTGGGAGCTGCTGCTGCTGGGGACCTTGGGCAAGCTGGTCTGGCTGTCATGTGCCAGAGGAGGTTCCTGGTGCTTGGGTTGTAGGATCAGCAAGCTTGGATACATGGAATTACCCCTTCTTATCTTTATGTGCTGGTCTAGGTCCTGATTCTGACTTGTAGACATCTCCTGCTTGAGAGGGATTTGGCTGAGGTGCTCAGAGACACCCATGAAGGTGCTGACCTAAACCAGATATTTGTGTGTAACATGAGCTGAGAAATGGGTTTGGTTTGGCTTGTGGCTGCTGGGGATTTTGCTGCCTCTCTCAAGGAGTTGCTTTTTGTGTTGGCTTTAGGAGCCAACACCTGAGAGGCGCCTGTCTGCCCACAAAGGCCCTCCTGTACTTTGCTACCAGATTAATTTCTCAGAGTTTTTATCATGTGTTTGTCTGTGAAGAGCTTTATCTGTGCAGCACTTATGGCTTTAGATGTTTGGGTTTTGACAAGCTGCTCACAGGTATAGAAATATTTAGAAAAGCTTTTTTTCCAAGAACTTCCCTCCTACAACTTCTATCTTTGGCTCACCTGGAATGTCTGATGTATTTAACGGACTCCAGTTGAGTGAGAAGATGAATTTGTTTCATGGGTCCTCATCTACTCTTCCCAAAGGTCTGTGTCTTTCTCCACTCCACTCCTGAGTGAATGTGGTTGGTATTTATGGGCAACCTTCCCCTGTCTTTCTGCCTTGCTGTTGCTCTGAAAAGCTGCTTTTCTCCTTAGATACATGTAAAAGTTCAGCCTTACTCCCCAGTAAGTGAAGGGACAGTTTCAGTGTTCATCTTGGACTGTCTTGCCTTGCTCTGTCTGTCACTAAAGGTACATTTAGTAATTCCTACTTAAAGGAAATTATTCCCCTGGTTCTATCTGAATCTGAAGTTCTGGGTGTTGGTGCCTCCAGAAACCCTGGAAGTCAAGGTCAGGGGACATGAGTAACTGTACAGAGATCAACTCCTTTGAGAAAGAAGATCAACACAGAAAATCTGAGAATAATCAAGGGTGTTTATTTGCCTATTAAGTTGCTTCATAAACCATCATGAGAAGCTTAAGGGTAATTTGATAACTTTCGAAGCAGAGACACAGGGCTGTTCTTATTCCGGCAGCCAAAACTTTAATTAGCTCCAGTGGCCAGGAAGTGAAAACAAATTTCTGACTAGAGGCAAGATGCAACCCTTTAATTGTATAATTGACCAGTTTCCCAAGAGCTGTGTGGGGTTCAGCCACAGTAAGGTTTAAAATCCAAATGACTTGAGCCTTCCCAAGACTCACAAGTGTCTGGAGCTCTGAAGAATCCAGTGACCTGCAGATCTGTCTGCTTCAGTAAGTGCCTCGTGGTGATTCAGGGGTACTGAGATGTTATTGCAGCCCTGGCCAGGGCTGACAGTGTTGCTGCTGCATTCCATGTGCTGCTCAGAGCCAGGGCTTCCTTCCCAAGCAGGTCAGCAAACCAGAGGCCAGCTACAGGAAAGGTGTGGGGTTTTTTGCTGCCTGAGGGTGATTTCTGCCAAAGAGACGGTATAAAATACAGAAAATATGTAAAATATATAATATAATGTAATATGCATAATATTATATATTTATAGATATAGTTATATATACTATGCATATGCAAGATGCATTTATACATAATTTTAATATAAAATATATTAATGACTGGGCAGATCTTAAAAATGGCAGAATCCAGCTGTGTCTGCTGCGAGCTGGTGTTGTGAGACCAAACTTCATGGGGGATTTGGTCATTGCTGGGAGCACTGTTGAGCCCCTGTGGTGTCCTTGCCATACACTGACATTTGTGAGACACCAGCCATGCTGGGCTACAGTGTCTCACAGCACTTCAGTGCCTCAAAAAGCCTCTGGCTGTGCTCTTGGTGCACGGGAGGTCTCTGAGTGCAGCTCAGCTGGGGTCAAGCGTGACCCTGCACATGGCCTGGAGCCCAGTGCCCAGAGCTTGGGAGGGACAGATGTGACTCCTGCAGCCACAGGAATGAGCCCACACTGGGGCTTCCAGTGTGATGTTGCCCTCTCTTTTCAGCCTTGACTTTTCCTCTTTTGGCTGCATTTTATTACCCTTTGTTACCCCTTCTTGATACGCCCTCCACAGCTCTTCTGGGTGCGCAGCTCGGTGGGTGTGACCACACTTGAGCCCTCCAGCTGCCCTGGGGCCTTGTCCATCCCACTGCCCTGCCAGTGAGTGCCTGTGCATCCCCTGCCCTGCCAGTGAGTGCCTGTGCATCCCCTGCCCTGCCAGTGAGTGCCTGTGCATCCCCTGCCCTGCCAGTGAGTGACACCGTGTTGGTCCTGGGCTGGGCAGGGTGGAGCCTCTGGCGTGGCTCACTCCCAGCACTGCGGCTGAGTCGGAGCGGCTCACATCAGAGCACTGGCCTTATCCTCTTCCTCCTCTTTTCCCTTGATATTTTCACCCCACCCCATCTCTGCCTTCTCTCTAGACTGTGTTCTTGTGAAAAGGGTGTTTTCCTCTTTGCTGTGTGTTCTTCCAGAGAAGTGTGTCCCTCCCTAAGGCATTGTTTTACATGTCTTGAAGCCCAGGACCTCTGGGAGGAGACCACTCCTCAATTTTGGGTCTAGGAAATCTTGGCTGTTACATCTTTCCCAGTGCCAGCATGCAGACACTGCTTGTAGATCACTGCTTTAACTCAGGGAAAAGAGGTGATTTCTTCCTGGGAAATGCCACTCTTCTCTTCAGCTGTCCACCTCCTTATCTCCAGAGGTGGCCTGGTCACCAGTGGTGCCTGGAGAGGGATAGGTGGCTTTCTTCCAGGGGATGTGGAAGAGAAGAGGCAGTGGGGCTCCATGGTACAAACCACCCTATGGATCTTCAGGAGATATTTACAGCCTTGTCAAGATCCCTCAGGACAAAGTAGAGGAGTACAGCCATGCCCTCACAGATGTTTATCATCACCAGCTTTGTTGCTCTGTGTTAATGCAGTGGCTCAGATCCACCCTGTTACCAGATCCACTCCCTTTTATTCTTTATGGGCTTGCCTGCTCATTCATGTGTGACAGAAACTGTCTGAGAGATGCTCAGCAGCCTCCAGAGCTGCTACAAGGAGGGTAAAAGAGCAGAACAGGTCTGTGACAGCAGGGACACACAAGGTGTTGACAAGAATGCATTCTGCAGTTCACTCAGCCAAAAGCACTTGCTGAGGATTCCTTGAGGAAGCCCATGGAGAGCCTGTGGTCTGCTCTCACCTGGTACCACTAGAAGTGAAAGGGCCACATGAATGATCCTCCAAGCCTGGTGTCTCCTGTTGGGAAGATTTCTTGGTGCTTTCCATAGCCAGGTGATTGCTGGGCCATCAAGGAGCAGAGTCAGAGCAGTCTTGCCCCTGACTTGTGCCCTTTGAGAGGTGTCCTTGAGGGGTGGAGTAATGATATGGAGAGCCAGGGAGGGAAAAAAAAAAAGTGAATGGTGTTTTTTTGCCTTGTTGTAGGGTCTTCCCTAGGCTAACTCACTGAGTGTGTAATGGGGTTTCTTACAGTCCATTCTCACTAGAGGATGAAGGTCTTAGGGAATTAGTGAAGCTGCTTCATCAAAGAGTCATTGCCAGAGAGACACTGGGCAGTGCAGCCATAGCCAGGGGCACCTTAAGGTAGGACACAGCCAGCTGGGGAGTAGGTGCCCTGTCTGCCCCAGCCTCCTGCTGCCTTGGCCTTTGACTGCACTGAGGTTCCTCTGCCCTGCAGTGTCAGGACAGTGACCAGGACAGCCATGACAGCTTGGCCATGGCTCTTTCTGCTCTGGTTCCTTCTTGTGGCATCCTTGCAGTGCCCTTTGAAGTTAAGCTTGGTCTTCTAGTTTGTCTTGACACACTCTCAGCGTTCCTGCAGTACCCAAGAGAAATTGGGCCATCTACAAACTGACGGTCTTAGAAGACACTCCTCCAGTCTGGCGGTGGCAGCTGTTCCTTCACTCAGACATTGCTCTGTGTGGTGTGGGTTTCATCTGTGGGTTTGTGCTTCAGCCTCTTTGAAGCATACTCTCTTCTGCAGCTGGAGAGCCTTTGGCATCTCCTGCCTCATTAAGTTGTCCTCATCGCTCATCCTTCGTTATCCTCATCATCTGGAGCCCTCAGCACAAGAAAGATGTGGACCTGTTAGAGCAGGTCCAAAGGAGGGGCAGGAAGATGATCAAGGGAGAGGGCTGGAGCTGCTCTGCTCTGGAGCCAGGCTGGGAGAGTTTAGCCTGGAGAAGAGAAGGCTCCAGGGAGATCTTAGAGCCTCTTCCAGAGCCTAAAGGGGCTGAAAGAGCTGGAGAGGGAGTTTGGACAAGGGCCTGGAGGGACAGGACAAGGGGGAGTGGCTTCCCAGTGCCAGAGGGCAGGGTTAGATGGGATAGTGGGAAGAAATTCTTCCCTGTGAGGTTGATGAGGTTATGGCACAGGTTGCTCAGAGCAGCTGTGGCTGCCCCATCCCTGGAAATATTCAAGGCCAGGTTGGAGCAGTCTGGGATAGTGGAAGGTGTCCCTGCCCATGGCAGGGGGTGAAGCAGGATGAGCTTTAAGGTTCCTTCCAACCCAAACCATTCTAGAATTCTATGATCACTCCCTGCCTGCCCAGAAGTGAACCCTTCCCTCTCTTGGTTGTGCACTGCCCTGTGCACACATGTAGGAAGCAGATTCCAGGCTCAGGTTCTTCCTCCCCTTTTACATAATGCTCCAGTTCTTGACTTGGTTTTCTTTCCCCAGATTTATCAGCCCCTCGCCTGCAAAAAGCCAAGGAAGTGGGGGCAGATTTCACCATTCAGGTGAAGAATGAAACCCCACAGGAGGTGGCCTCCAAAGTAGAAAGTGTGCTTGGCTGCATGCCTGACATAACTGTGGAGTGCACAGGAGCCCAAGCCTGTATCCAGACTGGAATTTATGTGAGTACCACTTCTTCCCAAGGCAGAGCATCATGGCCTACCCAGCAGTTGGTCTTTTTTTTTTTCCTGGGATGCTGCAGTGAATGAGCTATTTCACTCCCACAGTGCTTAATTTCACTGGGCTTGCTGTGGGGAGAGAAGATGCTCATTAGACAGTAAATGAAGAGAGACAATTAGGGTTAACATCAGCATGGGGATAACTGATTTGATGCTCATGTGCTTGAACACTTAACAAAAGATACAGTAAGAGCCTGAAACCCAGGGAGTAAGACAGCACCAACCCCTGAAGTTGTGTCCAAATAAGGAGAATCATCAAGAAAATTAACTCCAGAAGGTGAAGGAAGCAGTTAAGGAAGGGATGTTTTGCTGCCGTGAACATCCTAATGGGAGGATAGGGGGAAGGTTAATTTGGAGTTTCACAGTAAAAGGACAGGAGGGGAATGGGGCAAACTGCAAAAAAAGAGATTCCAGAGGAGTATTGGGCTTTTAGTTTTAAATCTCTCCCATTTAAAACCCAAAGTACTTTTTGTAGTCCTAAATGCCAGCCAATTTTCAGAATGGGGTTTAGATACCAAAATCCTTCAGAGATTTTCAAAAGATTGTGGTTTTGCCTTGGCTTGCCTTTGTTTCACTCTTACAGGCTCCTGTCAGCATCCTGCCTCTCCCTGGCTTCTCTGCCGTGCCCCAGGCAGTCCGCTGCAGCCACAAAGTCTGGCTTTATTTTTGACAGACCCTGCACAGGCTCCAGCAACCGTGTTCTGCAAAATGTAACGTGTCTGTGTGTTTGCTCTCCAGGCCACTCGTTCTGGTGGGACGTTGGTGCTGGTGGGGCTGGGGCCTGACATGGTGACGGTGCCCATCGTGAACGCTGCCGTGCGGGAGGTGGACATCCGCGGGATATTCCGCTACTGCAACACGTGAGTGCCTCCAAACCTGTCCATAAATCTCTTCAGAGCTGTACTTTCTTTGCCAGTGAAGCAAGTATCTTTGCTTAACCTGTAGCTCTTCAGGAAGGATTTATGAGACTTTAAGCTCCATCTTAAAATGAGAAGTGTTATTCAGTAGGCAGTTGGGAACTGGATTAGCAGCTGCATCCCTCTGTATCCCTGTTGCTCTAATTTGGCTCATTCATGGCTGGACTCAATGGTTGGATTTGATGGTCTTGCAGATCCTTTCCAACCTCAATGATCCTATGATTCTAAATCGACTGGCAGTGGAATACAGTCAAGAGAGTCTGTGCCAGAGAAGAGGCTGGGAGCTGAGTGAGGCTTTTCCTTTTTTCTCCCTGTGCTGAGTCCATGAATTTGAGCTCCACAGTGGTCAGTGTGCAGGCCAGGAGGCCGGGCGAGAGGAGAGCAGAGCATGGCAGTTTTGATTTTCATTTGGTGCTTCCAAAGTAGTTGTTTCCTGTGCTTTTCACTTGCTTCCTGCAACTTCGCATACTCTCCCAACTGTCTGTGTAGCAGTGTCTGCCTTCTCGGTGCTCAACAGCTCGTCCCATCTCCCATACTGGACAGTGAAGGTTCCCTCTCTGGAAGATTCCTTGCAGGCAAAACTCCCCATGGCTAAGAAAGTAACTGTGATGATCCTCCATGCTCTTTCCTTGGGCTCCAAACTAGTGGCTGCTCTCATTCCCCTGCTCTCTGCTTCCCTTGCAGGTGGCCTGTGGCCATTGCTCTGCTCGCATCCAAGAGGATCAATGTCAAGCCCTTGGTCACTCACCGCTTCCCCCTGGAGAAGGCTCTGGAGGCCTTTGAGACCACCAAGAGGGGCGAGGGGGTCAAAGTCATGCTGAAGTGTGACCCCACTGATCAGAACCCCTGAGCTGTTTCAGTGCCCGGCCCTCATCCCTGCTGCTTGTACCTAGAAAATCACATGTAATGAGGGTGAATGGCACTGAGATACACCATTAGAGCATTAACAGGTAACTGCAAATGGACAGCCAATAGTTGGAATCAAAACTGGGTTAGAGATGATGGTTTGCAGAGTTGCTGGCTCTTCTCCAGCAGGCCCCACGCACAGGAGAGCCTGGCCAGCTGCCTCTGTGCCAGGGGAGGGTGTCACCGGTGTGTGGCACAGCAGAGGTGGAGGTGCTGGCACTCCTCCTTCCTGCCCTGCACTGCCCTGGCTGCAGCTCTTCCTGCATGGCAGTCCCTGCATGTGAGATAGCCCTGTGTGAATATCCTGTGGCACCTTCCCTCAGGGGTGCTCGGGGACTGCACAGCCTGTGGAACAAACCCTGGCCATCCCTCCTCCATGGGAAGCACTGGCACTTTCAGGTCATTCTCTCCATGATCTTCACAAATATCCCAAAGCTCAGAGCCTGGGTTTTTTTGTGAAACTGGAGGCCAGCTGGGACCACATCTGCTATGTCACCCCCCAGCAGCTCCTTGTGGGACCACTGCAGACAGGGAAACTGGGACTGCCGAGAGCCCTGTCCATATGTGGCTCCCACAGAGGGGCTATAGGGGGACAGAGCTGCTTTTAGAGTGGAGGGGAGGTCAGGTGAGACATAAGGGGACAGCATCACTCAAAGCCTTTACCACTGCGAACAAATCATGATTATTTAGGAATATCAGGCCTTCCTGCTGAGTTTGTGAGCCACAAACAAGGTACTAATGAGGTAGCAGGTTGTAGAGAAAATCTAATCTTTGATTACAGTCATGTTAACTTTAGTAATGAGAGATCAGTTCCTTCCTTGGGCCGGTACTGAACTTTCCTCAATAAATGTTGGCTACCTGAGACCTTCCAGATGTGTCCCTTAAAGTGTGGGGTGGTGGGTTGGAGGGCTTTGTGACTCTGGGCCCTGGGGACTGTGCAGACCTGGGCCTTGCCAGGCTACAGGTTGAACTCAGTGTTGGCAGGACTGTGAAACCTCAAACAACCTGACTACTTGCAAATTAAATCTCATGTTTATTCCAGATGTGGCCAAGTTAGTCCTGGCAGAGATGGAAGGCCCTAAGTCCATGCTGGATTTTACAGGGATGAGATATAACACAGGGGAACTTTCTGTAGCCAGAAGAAGTGGTCAAAGTATGTGCTCAGCACATTCCCATGCTGGGAGGAACCCCATTGTTGTGGCTGGGGATTCACTGGCCATCCCAAATCCCGTGCTGGGGGGAGCCCCATAGGGCAGGCTGAGGGACCAGTGCAAGACTCTCTTCTTACTGGGAAATGGCAACTTGCACCCCGTGGTCTTGGGAGGCTGCTCAACATCCCGAGGGCTGGAGTTATTCCCATGGCTCAGCCTGGCTGGGCTCCTTGGCTGACCTGCTCCCTCACCAGCTCTTGCTGGGGGCATTGACACTGCAGGGGCATTGCTGGGGGTGATAGGTCTGGGGGACACAGTCAGTGGGGCTGTGCCTGTAATCCCCCACCCCTTACCCCAGTGCAGGGGAAACTCAGCCCAGTTTAGCCCATTTCCCAGTGGGCTGGAGTTAATGCTCTGTGCCAGGAGCAAGGCCAGCACTATGCCACAAGTATTACAAATCTCCAGGTCACCAAGACCCAACTATAGGAGGCAAGAAACTGTTTTAAAACTTCAATCAGCTTTATTTAAGCTCAACCACAGCCTGCAAAAGCAGCAGCGATGCAAAACCAGGCATTACTTAAAAAAGTACAAGTGATCCCTGATCGAAGGATGGTGACACTGCTGGAAGAAGCCAACGCAAACACAACTAAGGCCCTATGCAAACCCAGGGGAGGCTCAGAGAGTTAAGCAGGCACCAAAGAGTGTCTGAGGAAAGCTGTTTCAAGAAGAGGCGTGGTGGGGAGCTCCCTGGCTTCTCACCCCATCTGTTCACCACACGGGTCTTGGGGCAAAGTGCTGTGAATTCAGGTTGTGCAGGCACCGAGCTGTTCCCCAAAGCTGGTCAGAGACATTCCCTGAGTCCCCCAGCAGAGCACAAGCTCTGTCTTGTGGGATTAAGGTGGCAGAGCTGGGCTTAACTCCAACACTGGGTTGTCTGGATTGGGACAGACCCTGACCCTGGGCATGGGGCTGCAGGAATGTGTGGATGGTGGCAGGATGCCCTGGGCTCAGGGGCTCGCACTGGGGCTGTGTGAGGCCATGCTGGGACAGCAACACTTCACTGGCACAGCGGTCTCAGCTCTGTGTGTCCCTGTTCTCGGCCGTGGATGGCTTTCCCCTGTGGGTGGTGGTGAGTGGGAGCCTGGGACCATGGCCACCTGAAGCGCTGCTGACAGCTGCTGGGGTGGAACAGTGCAGACTGCAGCCTGAGGGTGAAACAGTGTGGGGTAGGGTCAGAAATTCTCATAGTGATGTGCAAAGTAGGTCTGGTCCTTCTTGTTCATCTGCCGACAAGCCTGTTCCACGCTCTTGGTCATCCCGGGCGGGCCACAGCTGAACACCCCAATCTTCTGCACCTGGGGAAGGAGGGAGCCAAAGGGGTCAGTCTCAGCAGCACCAGCTCTCTGTGCAGTCCAGCTCCCCATGACCCCTCGCCCTCTGACAGCTTTGGGCATGGATTCTGGCCAAGCAGTCTGTCCCAGCCTCCAAAGGGAGCTGCTGGGGCCATAGAGGAAGGATAGGAACCCCCAGCTCTGGTCAGAGGTTGCAGCCAGGGTCCTGCAATAGCAGGGGGTGTTTGGCTGGTACAGGGCATTGCTGACTCTTGCAGCTCAGCCTGGCTGCAGAGGGAAAGCAGGATTCATGCCCCTTCTGTCCCATTCTTGGTACAGATGCCACCCAGGTCTCCAGGATCTGGAGGACAGGCTGGAGGACACACTGGCCAGTAGGTGCACCTCCTGTCCCCAGCTGGACACTGACCTCCGGGTGCACCTCCTGCAGGGAGCTGAAGAAGGGTACGAAGGGAGGGCGCCCAAAGTGGGTGATGGAGCGCAGCCCCGTGAACAGGCTCTTGTTCAGCACTTTCTGGAAGTGCCGCTCACAGATGTACTGAAAGAGAGAAGAGTGCATGTCAGATGGCCCAGCGCAGCCCCACATAGCCTGGCATGGCCTGGCCCGGCGTGGCATGGCCTGGCATCCTCCCTGTTGGGTGTCCGGGCTCACCAGCATGGTGGTGCGCAGATCGAACTTCTCGGCCAGCTGTGTGATGTAGATGTGCACGGAGACCAAGTCGTTCTTGTCCGACTCTTCCACCTCGCGGATGATGTCCGTCAGCCACTCAAACTGCCGCTGTGTGCGCGTCACCCAGATGAAGTAAATCTGTGGGGATGAGGCTCAGAGTGGGGCCACCGTCCTTAGGCATATCCATGGGCTCCATGGAGGATTTTACCCCCAAAGAGGCCAGCAGCAGCAGGAGGCATCTCAGAATCAGAATAAATTAAGTTGGAAACTACCTCTGAGATCGTCTGAGTCCAGCCTCTCTGGGGAATTTGTCTTTCAGATGCTTCCTCTTACCTTCTTACACAGCAGCTTGGAGTTTATGGATGACTTGAAGACCAGGTCCTTGAGGATGGATGCGAAGGGTGTCACCCCAATGCCTCCTCCTACCAGCACCGACACCTCAAACTTGTTCCACTCCTGGTGGCCCTCCCCGAAGGGCCCATCCAGGTAGAGCTGGAAGGGAGTCAGCCGTTAGCAGAAGTCTCTGCTTGCCCAGCTCTTGGCTGCCCTCAGGGTTGGAAAGTGCCCCAGGCTTGGCACAACCCATTGCCAAGATGCTCTTGGGCTCGGATGTCCCCATGAGTGACATCCTGCACGGGCTCACCTTGGGCATTGTCCCGAGGAGGGCCAGGCTCTCTGGGGAGTAGAGCTCCCGCAGGCGGGTGGTCCAGGGCCCCGCGGCGCGGATGTGCAGGCTCAGGGTGTCGTCGTGCGGCGCCGAGGTCAGCGTGAAGGGGTGGTACTCGGTGGTGCCCAGGGCCACGCAGGCAATGCGCACCCACTGCCCGGACTTGTAGTCAAAGTCCTGCGGCCGCTGGAACTGCAGGTGGGTGACACCTGGGGAGAGATGGGATGGGGACTCTGTTAAGGTGGAGATGTTGAGGAGCTGATGTTCCTGCACGGCTGCAGCCCAATGCTCTTGTGAAAAGCCTGGGCTGGGCTGGTGCCGTGTGGCCAGGGATGTTGGGGTACCTGAGGGCAGGAGCTCAGCTTTCACCACGCTGATCTCCACCTTCTTCCTGCTCAGGCTGAGCAGTTTGTCTGCACTGTAGATGAGAGCTGGGATGATGAAGTAGATGTAGAAACGGGGCTGCTGGATCAGTGCGTAGCTGCCGTGGATGATGACCTGGGTAGAGAGCAAACCCTTTAGCAAGGTGAGTCATTGGCCCAGGGCTGATGTGGTGGGAGCTCAGCAGCAACAGAAAGCCAGGACTGGGGCCACCACCTCCCTTGGGACCACCCCAGCTATTCCATCTCATCAGCTGCACTGACTTGACCTACAGGCTTGCAGTGCATCAGCACCATCCCTCCCTCCCAGCCCGAATCCTTTACCAGGATGTAGAGCAGCACGTAGAGGTGGTGAGTGATCCAAAAGCCCTTGAAGCTGACACGTCGGAAGTGGTGGGTGGCAAACACGTACATCACAGCAAGGACCACGAGCAGCAGCACTCCTGTCATGCCTGTGAGAGGAAGAGTTGGGAGGCCCTGGGGTGAGATCAGAGCCCCACAGGGGCTCTGCATGGGCTGGGCAGAGGGCTGCCCATCCTGAGCACAGGTGTTCAGGTCTGTCTGCTAGGTGTTCTCACCTGGAATAGTCTGGAAGAACCACCAGTAATACTTCTGTGGGAGCTGTGACCTGGAGAAGGACAAGAGATTGCACCATGGAGTGACCAGAATGAACTCGTGGTTTCCATTTTAATTTCTGTCCATGCCCAGGACACTCTGCCTGGACTCTGCTTTAAATTCCACCTACCCATCATTTGTAAAGACACTGGAGAAGAGGCAGGACAGCACGCTGAGAGGTGTGACTGAGAAAATGTAGACGTTCACCACATGACCTGCAGTGTGGAGCACTGTAAGAGACAAAAACACAGAGAAAGAAGCATCACTTGATGTGGATGGAGGTGTGACAGACCCTTCTGGTGTCCCCAGGGACCCGGAGATTCCTCCTTTTCTCCAGTGCAAGGCACCTATGTCTCTGCAAGCTTTGCTTTCTCTGCTATGTCTCTTCAAGCTTCTGCCTGGTCCTGCCGTGGTGTGATGGTCTGGTCCTCTGCCAGGGAGTGGCACATCCCCCAGCAGCCCACCCACCTGAGAAAATCAGGGCTGCCATGGCAATCCAGCGGTGGAAGTCGACGGCGGCATCGAAGGGGATGTAGTGGTTGAGGAAGGTCTCCCGCAGGACGGTGATGAGGTTGCGGCACATGGTAAGCAGGATGTAGGAATACATGAAGGAGATGGAGGCGGCAGATCCCCGGGAGACGATGATCCCCACAAAGGTGGTCTGTGCAATTCCAGTGCTGGGGGATGCAAAGGCATAGTCTGGGGGGAGAGAGGGGAGGGGGTGTCACAACCCTTCCTGCAACAAGGGGACAGCCACCTGTGTGGCTTCACTGAAGAGAGGACACCAGGAATGAATTTGTGTGGGGAAAGGGGCACAACACCCCAGAACTGCTGGATGACAGGGTATCCTTGCAGGTCCAGGGAGGGGATTGTCCACCCTGGAAACTGCGCCTTGGGACTGTGGCCTCAGTTGGGCAATCCAATATAAGAGGTGTCCACAAACTGGAATGAGTCCAGTGGAGGCCACCAGGATGGGTGGGAGCTGGAGGACATCATGTAAGGGAAAGGCTGAGGAAAATGGGCTCGTTCAGGGTCAGGGAAGACCTTGTGGTTGTGTGCAACCACTTCATGGGTGTAAAGAGAAGGGAGAGACAAAGTCTCTTAGAGATGCACAATGGAAGGATGTATGAGGAGATTCAGGTTTGATGCAAAATATAAACTTTTCATGGGGAGGATGGTTAAAAACTAGCAAAGGCCCAACAAGGTGGTGGGATCACCAACATCAGAGCTCTTCACACCTTCTCTAGACAAGGCCTTCAGTGGCCTCATTCAGCTTTGGAAATGGCCTTGCTCTGAGCAGGGCACTTCCAGAGGCCCCTTCCAGCCTCAGTGATCTTTTGGTTATTCCAGGAGAGGAGTGACACTGTTGCCCAAAGCTGTGCTGGGCAACTCCCCAGGTAAGCAGCAGTTTTGAGGCACGGAGCCCGTGTCCCCTGCAGCAGGGCTGGGTGGCACTCACAGTAGGCTCTCTCCGCGAAGACGCCGGCGGTGATGGCAGAGAAGAGGACGACGCAGACGATGTGGCGCCGGTAATTCTCAACGAACCGCTTGAACTCCTGGATCTTCTGCTGCACTCTGTTCCTCTCGTACTTCTTCCGTTGTGCTTCTGTGTACAGGTGCAGCTGGTACTGGTTTGCCCTGGCAAATATAGGAGTGCTGGTGTCACTGCGAGGTTTTCCGGGCATGGGATGGCTCAGGGCCCAGGTTTGGGCTTCCTTCCAAGGTACTGTGACCACGTCTGCAGTGGCAGATGACCTGCAGAGTTTGCCTTCAGAGGGTGATCTCAGGTCAGCCTGCTTTACAATGCCTTCAAAAGCTGACAACAAATGTAGAGACTGACTCACAAATGAAACCATAGATAAGGACTGTAAAAGATAATTTCATAGTAATAATCAACTGCCAAAAATTGTCTCACAGAAGAGATATTTCCTAAATTGGTGCAATTAAGACAAACCAAGATATTCTGGCCATCAATAGCAATGGCTGAATTGCTTCCTTGAAGAAACACTTGCTGCTGCCACAGCAGGGAGGACCAAGTTCTCTCCTGCAGCTCTTGCAGGGAGCCCAGGCAAACCAGCAGCAACCCAAGGGGCAGAGGAGCACAGGCAGGAACTTTCAGACAAGACCCCTCTCTAAAAACCATTATCCCAGCCTCTGGAGTAGGCCACTTCATTTGGTTTTTTTGTAGCAGCACATCACCCAGACCCAGCTACGCCACTGTCCTGCCAAGATGGGACTGTTTCTGTAGCTCTTTGGCCAAAAAGTGCCTCCTGGGAGGAGCGCCATTTGACTGGAGGGCTACCCAGTCTTTCATGGAGATGTGAAAAGCAGCAAGCAGGCTGAGCCTGAGCCTCAGAGGCACAGTCGGCGAGGGGACTCACTTTCTTCCTGGTCTCTTCCTCAGCTCTTGCCCTTTTCGTTCCGTGTAGTGACTCACAGTGTCCAGATTTGGGTCTTTCTTCTCCTCTGAGATGGTTCTGTGGAAATAGAGCAACCTCACCCAAAGCTCTATTTGCAGGAAGGACTTGCCAAAGTTTTCCCCTTTTCTCCACTTCCCATCTCAGGCTCAGCTGGGAACACGTCCAGCTCTTTCCCGCAAGCCTGCTTGCATTAACTTTAATTGCACATGATCTGGATTTGCTCCCAGATAACTCTTCCCTCTGAAAAGCAAGGCAGGACTTCAGTCTCCACACAGAGGATGCAACAGGGCTCTGCAGGACACAGTTCCTCCCCTCTGGCTGTGCCTGGGGAGGAGGACGGCAGTCCCACTGCAGCGCCCGGCGGGCACCTCCCACCCCTTCCCCGGTGCTGGGGGTGCCAACACCTGGTGGGAGCATTTGTTGGAAAGGCTGGGGTGAAGGATGGGTGCTCACCAGGGCAGAAAGAGAAGCAATAGCAGCAGTGAGCAGGTTGGGAGCTTACCCTTTTGGCTCTTTCTTTATGAAGGAGACACAGTTGTGCAGGTTTTGCTTGGACACCTCAGGGACACCTTTGAGGAGCCAAAAGGACAAACAGACATTCAGAGTACGCAATGCAAGGGTTAGGAATCTCCCTTGGGCAGGGAGAAGCTCTGAACTGACCCACACATGTCACACACGAAGCAACAGCCCCGTTACTCAAGTTGGATTGGGGAGATGGATGGGACGGGATTTGAGAGCTCCATATTGGGTGTAGGGCCTGGGGCGACCCAGTGCTCGTGCCCACTGACCTTTGATGCAGAGCTGGGTGAGCCGAAGCTCGCTGTCGTGGTCCCGCAGCATGTAGTGGAAATTCTCCCATGTCAGCTCATTCTTGTCCTGAAACCCTGAGGCCCGGAACATGGACTCAGTCACCTGCTCTGCCTGTTCTCTCGACAGGCAGTTGTTGGAGATCTCAATGAAGGACCTGGAGCAAGGAGATGAGATGGGAACATCAACCGAGTCACTCAAACAACACAGGGCAGAGTCCCAGAGCACTTCCACGGGAGAAATGCGCTCTTGGTTGAGAGTGTTGAGCCCATGGGCTTCTTGGGACCTGAAGCATGGAAACTGGGAGCTGATTCCTAAGACATGTGTGTCTATAGAAATTGTGAAAAACATCAGAAGAGAGGAGGAAGAGTACCTGAGCATCCTCAGAAACTCTTCCTTGGAGAGGAACCCATTCTCATCAATGTCATACATCCTAAACATCACCTTGGACTTCTCCTCTGGGGACCCTAGTGGGGAGGGAGAGAGGCAAAGTAAGAACAAGATCCTATTTCATCAACAGAGATGCTTTCAAACATTGTCATTGAGTGTCTGGACCTGCAGCAGTGAAACCTTGCCCTTCCACTTGACTTTCTCAAGTGGAAGGTGAAATATTGGGTAGATACACATTCTTTCTTGTGCATTATTTTGTAGTCAAAATGTGTTTTTGCACAGCAATGATTTTTTTGGGAGCTGTTTAGATTGGCATTCAACACCTCCACCTACGAATCCACTTTCCCAGTGGTCATTTAGGAAGAATCAGATATCAGACACTGTTGGCTATGATCTCTCAAGTACAGGTGCACAGCCTCTTTAGGAGACAGGGCAGGCATGTCTGTGGTGGTGGAAGACGGCTCCTCTCCAGAAAATACAATTACATTGTCATGCCCCATAACCCAAGCTGAAGCTGTCCTGAGTGGAGGGAATTTTAATCTGTAGCAGTGCCTACAGGTTGACCTGCGGGGTGAATCTTGTCCTCCACTCTGCCAGAGCCCAAAAATCAGGACCAAGGGCAACAGACAGAATCATTAACCAGCTCCAGCTCTCACCTTTCATGAAGACCACTAATATGTCCAGGAATTCCCGGAAGGAGATGTAGCCATTGCCATCTTTGTCAGCCAGGGAGAACATGGAATCCACAAACATGGAGTGGGCTTTGAGCCCCAGAGCCTCCGCAAACTCAGCCCTGCTCAGCTCACACGTTAAAGACTCCCTTGCCTTCTGTGAAGATTCAAAGTTGAGCTCCCCAGCATCGGATCTGTCAATTTCCAGCACCTGCAGGTTGATTCCCACAAAAGAAATCCCATGAGGGATAGCAGAGCAGAAGGCTGGTGTTGCCTTTCTGACCTATTGCACAAAGCCTGGTGGCTCCCTGGCACAAAACTCATGGCAGATAGCACGGGAAAGTCCCGCGTCTCTCCTACACGACGTGACACTGCACACCACTCGGGAGATCTGTTCCATTACCCAACGGTCTCTTTGCAACTTTAGACACTTGCATCACTGCAGCAGATCTCCCTTTGTCTTCTGCAAAGGGAAATGTCCTTTGGTCCTGGAAGTATTGTCAGCTTCCTTGTGCGTGGCTTACCAGCACTTACAGAGAGGAACAGCCCCATGGTTATTGCTTCATCAATACAGAAACACCTCCCCCCCTGCATCAGGGCCTGCTACACCTCTACACACCTGAGCAAACAGGTGCCTGAAGAAAGTCTCCAGAATTTGTTTTCTCTGCTCCTGGGTGACTGCCTCTTTCTTCAGGCTCTGCTCCTTCATCTCAGACAGATGCAGGTCAAGGCTGCTATCCTTCAAGTAATCCTGTAGCTTCCCAACAAAGATGCTCCTCTCGGCCTCCTCGCTGAAGAGCAGCACCTGCAAAGGACCCACCGACCAGCTATGATCATCAGAGGCTCAGCTCCATGGTATGTGCTGGACCTTGTGGTTCTCTGGAAGCTACAACCTCCCTTCAAGGACCTACACTGCTCCCAGTGCCCGCAGATGAGTGGTGCAGAGGTCTGTGGAGGGTTCAGGGGAAGGTGTCACACCCCAGGCACTGTGCTACTCACCAGGTCATACTCCTTGGGACTCTTCAGGAGCAGGGCTTTGTTCCCTTTGTTGTTGGAGAGGATCACCTCCACTCTTGGTTGGGCTTTCAGGTTGATGCTCCGGAGCACGGACCCTCTGCCATCCAGCACTTTGAGCACTTTGTCAGCTTGGAGCTGAATGTAGACGGGAGAGCTGTCTGTCTTGGGCCCGTGCCACTCCATGGCTGGTGGGAGAGAGCACAGGACTCAGCTGGAAAGCTTCCACTCATCCCAGAACCTCCTTCACCCAGATGCAGTTTGGGAGTGATTTCAAGACCAAGCACATCTTAAAGGAATAACGATGATCTCCCAACTACAGAGTTCAAGCACACAGGCACAGGAGGATACAGACTATGGAGCAGGGAGAATTTTTCCAGTGTGCAAAGCAAGGAGATACAGTCCCTGTCCTGGAGCTACCGGTGCAATTGCTCTGCACAGGTTTCCTTCAGGCAAGGTGTGATCTGGGGAGGGTTGGAATTAGAGGGCCATAGGATGACTCAGGTTGGAAGTGACTCAGGTTGGAAGGGTCTCTTGCCCAATCTCCTGCCCAAAGCATGACCAGCCACAGGTCAGCCTGCTCAAGGCACTTTATCTGGTCAGATCTTGGATAGTATGGGCTACCAAGCCCTCTGGGCTCCCTGCTCTGCTGCTTGACTATGCTGCTGGGGAAACAGTTCCTCCTTACATCCCATGTGGCTATAAACCCCAGGCCCAGCCCTGCCTCACTGCTCTGACTCCAACAGCATCACCAGATGCCACTGCAGGGCTGACAGTGCCACCTCACCGAGTACGACCTCGCCGGTCACCTCCCTGCGCACGCTGGTGCCCTGCTTCCTCTGCAGCTTCTTGAAATCTCTCCTGCGGAAAGCGGCCACGATCCAGGCAACGAACAGAGTCACTGGGCACACATGGGAGAAGGAGGCATGAGAGATTACAAAGCTGCTGCCCACTTTTGGCTCCCTCCTGCTGCACAAGGACCCTGCCAGCTCAAGGACTGGAGGAGCGACCAAGACTCAGCAGCTCCTGCTGGGAGGTGCTTTGTCCAGGGTCATTCAGCCGCTTTCTCCAGTGGAGAGGTGGAATAGGAAGAGGGTTAAGAAACAGAGAGACAAACCCAAGGGCAGACAGCAGAGGACAACAATGATGATCCCGAAGCCTGCACCACTGCCTGCAAAGTAGTCCAGCACCATCATGGGCGTGCAGTTGGCCAAGTGTTGAGCTGTCAGCTGCTGGGGCTGAGGGCACGGATCCCCTGCAAGGTGGGGACAGGCTGTGAGTGTCACTGACCCATCTCACCTGCACCTCCCCCCAGGAACCTCTGCCTTAAGATGCTGATGGGGTTCATGGCTGACCCAGGGACATTGCAGAATTGGGGGGCTTGAGGTAAACTGCAGATCCTGGGGACAACCTTTGGGTTTGGGTTGAATCTTTGCCTGCCACAGAAAACCAAGTGCAGAACTGGACTCAAGCTCTCTGGGGATTCAGCACCATCATTTTCCTGATGGGATGGACTGGGCAAAAACCCTTGGCCATGGCAAACTGGGGCTCAGAGCCTTTGCTCATCCAGATGCTGCAAATCCAGGGAGTCCTCCTGGTGTGATTACAAGGAGTGCACACCAAGAGAACAAAAACACCTTGCAAGGACTGGTATGTGACCTGAATTAAATGCTTACGGGCAATGGGAAGGGTGTGGCAAGATTCCAAGAGGAAAAGGCATATTGCCAAACATAGTAATATGCATTTTCCCTTGGGATCATGCCTAGACTTAAACACTCTTTCAAAATTTGCATCACGCATCCGCATCTTGCTCACAAGCAACCCTTGCACTTTGTGCCCATGTTGCTGGCTCAGGGTTATAGCAGGTGTGAGGCTTGAGAAACTCCAAACCAGAGGTGTTCCCTGTGTCACTGAGCTGTGTCACCAGGACGGCTCTGCTTTCCTTGCTGCCTTGCTGGAGCTGTTCACTGCCTGCACCTCCTATTGCATGGTGCACTCACCCTCTCTCCAGGTGAACACGTGGGGCTGGAGCTCTGTGGATTTGGCAGAGGTGACGGCAGCCAGGACATTGTGAAAGGAGGTGTTACGGATGTCCCTGATTTCGTCCTCTGTGAACAGCCTGAGGAAATGGATGTGGGCACAAGTGTTGGCTCCAGGTGCCACTGACCAGCAACAGGAGGAAACTGAGGAAGCTGGAGGATGCTTTCTGCTCCAGCCCCAGTTTTCATGTGTTACTGGGGTTTGCAGAGCAGCTGTCAGATAGGGAAGAAGCCTTTACCCATTCTTGGTGTTTTCGAACCAAAACCTGTCACCATCACGCAGGCGCACAAACTGGTCCAGGATGATGGCAGAGAAGAGGGAGCCATCAGCCTCCAGCATGCCTCCAGGGAGCAGCTCCAGCCCAGCCACGTTGTTGGCATACAGGGCAGTGACTTGCTGCAGGACCTGGTGAGAAACCCCCACCACGTGTGAGCACAGGGAATTCTGCCGGGGCATCAGACAGTCTTGGCAAGCCTCAGGAGGAGCAAGGAATGTGCACTTCCCAGGCATCACTGTGGGCTGGGAGGTTGCTGAGCCCCACACAGCCTTGAGCTCATGGCTTGGACTTGAGCAATGAAGCATCACCCCCAGAGCATCTCGGCTCTAGAAAGAGCAGAGTGCCTGGTGGCACAGGAGTTTAGCACTGGGGCAGGATGATTATTCATGCCCTGTAATTACACAGTTACCCTAAAGCAAGAATTAAAACTACAGTTACCCCCCTGCAGGCATGAAAATCAGCCAGGGCAGGACATGCACTGATCTCCCTCTTCTTATAATGCTGCAGAATCTGGTTCCTGCCTGGAATGTCCCTACATCCTTTGACCCACATCCATTCTGTGTCCAGACCAATTCCCTGTTACCTGTGGCTCCAGGTGTGGGGCAAGGTTTGACCAGTTTTGGAGAGGTTTCAACCCAAATCGCTCCCGGGCTTGGTTATAGGTTGGCAGGCCGAGGTCTCGCCCACGCTGGACCCAGCTGGCCACGTAGTCAGTGCGGGAGTACTTCAGGGGCCCATACCAGTAATCTGTGGGTGGGTTTGAAGCTGTGCTGATGGCAAGGCAGAGCCAGAGGAGCCACCCCAACTGCCACAAGGCTGCTGGGCTGGCCTCGTCCTCTGCCATGGGCTGTGCCAAACATGGAGATCATCTCCATGCCCTTGTCAGAATTGTCCCATGGGCAATGTAGCTACCCTGCACCTCCATTAACAAGGCTGCAGCTGAAGCGTGTGGCTGGGTGCTGCTGGAGGTGGCAATGGGACCTGCCTCCCCACCCTGCCCCTGGCACAGCCCCAGGAGTGAGGGTCCCCCACCGAGGAACAGCTGCAGCACAGACCTTGGAGATCTTCCACCACAACGTTGTCCTCCCGCTCTGCGATCTGTGAGCTCATCCCCAGCAGGAGGCTGTCCACATCCTGTGCCTGCTGCAGCCCGGGGCTCTGAGAGGAGATGGGAAGAGCAGGTGATTCCTCTCACATGGCTGAGGACAGGAGGCAGCCCCACAACCCCGAACTGGTGCCCACAGGGGTGCAGACCCTGGGCATAGGGAGACTGGGGACTTTCTCCAGGCTTGTTTTCTCCATGTCATCTCAACCTTGAAGTCTGAGCCTGACGCAGCTGAGGGGTGGGGATGCTCTCACAGCCCTGGCCTGGCTGTCATGCTCTGCACCCGATTTCCCTTGCAGACCCCTGTGGGGTCCGCCATAACACAGAGCAAGGGATAACGCCTCCCTGGCCAGCCCCATAACACAGAGCAAGGGATAACGCCTCCCTGGCCAGCCTGCCACACCCTCAGGACCCCTGTGCTCCCTTCCTTGTACCTCTCTGCTCCAGTAGCTGTTGCAGAGCCGCACTGCTGGGAACGAGCCACTCGGGGCAGACGCGTTCTGGAACCGGCACTTGGTGTCTCTGTAACGACAGAGAAGAGTTGGATCCACAGCCCCCGGCCAGGGCTTGGCTGTCCCAGCCAAGGGCAGGACGTGGGGAAGGGACAGAGACCATCCCGACAGAAACTACCCGCAGCCACCATTCCATCTCGGGCACCCCCTCCCCTGGCACAGGCACTGCATTCCCACAGCCATTCCAGGGCTACTCCTACCTCTTGTAAACTCCCGGCGGCACCATGGTGGCCAGGAATTGCCCTGCAGCTGCCACAAACTCCGGCGAGAGGCTGGGGTCCAGGTGCTGCTGGTAACCTGTGGGGCAGCAGCCAGGCTGGAGGGAAAAGGGGCCAAGCTCCCTCTCCCTCCCCACCCAGCAGCTCCCCAGTCCCCCCAGCCCTGCTTCCCACACTCCAGTGCCTGCCAAGCCCTCACCTCGGTACTCTGGGACCTGTGTCCCCAGCAGGGTCGGCAGCCACTCGTACAGAACGATGCTCTAGGGAACAGGGGAGCTGGGTCAGGGCCAGAACCAGGCAGGATATCGGGGGTCCCAGCAGAGCTGGGGCGTCCCATCCCTCACCTGGAAAGTGGCAATGACCCTCTTGCGAGTGTGCTGGAAGAGATCCTCATCAGACCAGTTGGGATGCTTCTGGGCCAGCGCTGCGGCCAGGTGGTTGTGGTACCGAAACCAGGCGATGCTCTCAGCCTGCAGGAAGGGGCTCTCGTTCCCCCAGGCACTCCCCAGGTCTGCAAGAGCCACCAGGACCATCAGTGGGGGATGTCACCACTGGGTCTAACCTTGTCCATGGCTGGAGGAGCACCCCCAGCCCTGTGGCTGCAGCGCAGTGTCCCCTTGTTCCCTCACCCTTCCTTCCTCCCCAGGAAGACCAGCAGCCTGAGTGACCAAGCAGCAGCACCAGGCCCCCAGCACAGACCAAAGGCTGGGCAGGTGAGGAATTCAAAGCATGCTGAGTAGGTTTGTGCCAGTGGCAGCCCCTTTCCCCCGAGAAGCTTGCCTGGGATCAGAGCTGGTCTGACACTCTGCCTCCTGGGCATGTGGCCTCTGGAGTTCCTGGTGTGTCCTTGCTGGGATATCTTCATTAAGGCATGAATCTTCCTCCCCCTTGGGAAACTGCCTGTGCTCCCATGGCCCTGCTGACCCACGTGTGCTGCCTCCCTGCACCCCCTGGCCTTTCCCCTTTCCCGGGGTCCACTCTGGGCTCAGCTCCAGGGACCTCCTTCCCTCCCTGCTCATAGCCAGGGATGAAAAACCATTGGAATGCCACCATTACCGTAGATCCCTTGGGGACCACCCTGTCCCGTGGACGGATCTAATGCCTTCCACATGGGGACTCTGCCATCTGTCTGCCTTGGGAGGCTCTTGTCAGGCCCTGATGCCAGCTGTCCCCCTGAGAAGCTCCTCAGGGCGTCGCTCCAGGAGTGTGAGGGGCCGTAGATGGAGCTGCCGTCCAGCCAGCTGGTCACCTCGTTGGTCTAGGGCAGGCACAGGGAATGGGCATTAACAGGTGCCAGGATTTTGGTACAAAAGTGCAAAAAAGAGGTCTGGAAAGTCCTCATCTGTCTCTTTTGTTCTTGCAAAGCAGCCACCCCATCCTCGGTTTTAAAAAGAGCTCTCAGGATGCAAACAAATACACAGACAATCTCTGTGCAAACTTTGGGAATTAGTGCCAGGTACAGGAAAAGACAAGGTCCAGGCTTTTCAAAAGGGTACATTTGGGGTTTATTTCCCTAATTATTTTCATTTTCCCCAGAAGCAGACATCTGTGAGTCCCTTTTGTAGGTTGGAAGGGAGTTAAACCCCTCTCTGGGGAAACTGGGAACACCAGAGCTGTCCACTCTGACCTTGCAGCCGGGAGTCCTGCTGTCCTGGCAGCATGTGGAGTATCTTCCCTGCCAAATGCTTGCAGGGAAACATTCTTTTTATTCTGGTAACATGCTGGAGTTTTCATTTTTCTAAGGTTTTAAATGCTGCTAAAAAAGTGACTTGCTGAACTGGTCTCACCATGATTTGTCACATGCGAGGTTCAGCTTTCAACTTTGGTGACTTTGGCTGGAAAGCTTTCCGGAATGAAAAAGAAATCTTGGGAACACAAGCAGCACAGCAAAATCCAGAGAAACTGGGGGGAAACCTGGACTTTTTTTCCAAAATGACTGAGATTCAGGAAAGCATTACAACTTCATGACAGTGCCGGCTCAGCTTTTTGATATGTTATTAAAGACGGGAATTGGTGTGATATTTAACTGCCCTAATTACCTTTTATTTTTCCAGGAAAATGTTTGACCTTGGGCAACCACTTGTATTACTCAATGTGAAACTTGGAGGTTGGCTTTGGGTTCGTTCCATTGGTTCAAACACTCGAGAGATGTTTATTTTTAAGGAAATAGTGGTGTTCTCATTTTATTTTTGCAAACTGCCTTGGCTGCTATAGACCCCGATGGTGGGTGAAGAGGAATTGAGATGAAAGGTGAAGAGCAGAGGAAACCACCCCTACCTGTTCCCGGGGGCTGTTGGGGCTCTGCCCTGTCTCCGCTGCCCAGCGGATGCGCTGGAAGGGCAGGACCACATTCCCAGTGCCGGCAGGGTCAAACACCGGGTCTCCAGACGGGATGTAGATGTTGAGGAACTCAGCAGGGCAGCCAGGTTTCTCGGTCTCCAGGATGTCCAAGAGCACATGGAAACCTGACAGAGACACGAGCACGGTCAGCAGCTGGGAGGACTGTCCATGGGTGGGCAGCAGTAGCTGGGCTGAGGGGACCACCACGTGCAGCAAGAGTGTCCAAGGTCAGCTTGGACACAGCTTGGAGCAACCTGGTCTAGTGGAACAAGATGACCTTTAAGGTCCCTTCCAACCCAAACCATTCTGGGATTTCCCAGAGACAGACATCCCCGGGCTTGAAGACCTGAGACGCCACTGAGCTCCTCAGCGACAGCAAAAACTGCTCTGGCTTACAGTAGTTCAGCCCAGCACGGCTCTTATCAGATCTGTCAGGTGTTTTTGCCATGGGGAAGCTCCACCGCTAAAACAAATGAGGAAGTTCCCAAACAACAAATATCAGCACTTGGCAACTGGCAAAGGTCACCAAAAACCCACATGAACTCTCCTGGCTGGACAGTGCTGTGAAACAGTGGGACCCAAGGCTTCACGGGTCTGATGCCCACAGTGAGCCTGCTATGGAAGGCTGAGTGAGGAGTGCTCCGACTCACAGCCTTGGGTGTGCAAGAAACCAACATTTTCCACCCAGAGCACCGTTTTTCCAGCCCAGGTCTTACCGAAGAAGACAGCCAGCACGGTTGTGTTTCTCTTGGAGGGCAGCCCCGAGGGTCCCCGTGCCACTGCATTGCTGAGCTGGCGAGCGTTGGGCACGTGCGGCTCCTGCAGCGCCTGGTAGACACCGTCCGCGTAGTTGGCTGGCACGAGGCGCAGCAGCCTGGCACCTGTAGCACCAAAACAGCACAGGATGGGCCCCATGGCACCCAGGGGGAGGCACAGGGATACACAGATGTGTGTGCAGGTCCCAGGAGAGAGCGAGAGGGTGGCATAGGTGCTTAGAGTGGCCAGGAACACACAGCTTTTGGTGTCATCACCCTAAACTTCTTGCAGCTCTGCAATCAGTCCTCTTAAAACCAGGAGGGATCCTCCATCTTCCATCTTCCATCTTCCATCTTCCATCTTCCATCTTCCATCTTCCATCTTCCATCTTCCATC
>VZRZ01003480.1:0-11369 GCA_013398175.1 Climacteris rufus | reverse complement strand
TCCATCTTCCATCTTCCATCATCTTCCATCTTCCATCATCTTCCATCTTCTATCATCTTCCATCCTCCATCCTCCATCTTCCATCTTTCTCTCTTCCATCTTTCCTTCGTTTGTTCATGTGCATCCCTTTGCCTCTGGAGGTCTGGAGGGGTGTTGCAGGGGGTAACTCGAGGGATACTGAGCTGCCCCATGTTGACTTTGCAATCCTACACAAGTGTGGTGCTTACCAGCTCCATAGGGAATAAGGGAAGCAAAAGCTGAGAGGCAACCAGATAGGTGAGAGGATGAGAAAGAAACACCCTGACTTTGTACCCTCTGCTGCTCCCACAACTGAAAAGCCTGTAGGCAGGAGATTGTTTTTCACTGAAGAATGAGTTAATTTTGAAAGACTCTTCAAGTGTGGTGGGCTCCATTTCCTGGAGCTGCCCAGAGCTGGGAGAAATCCTGAATTTTTGCCTTAGTTTGGAGCTTGATTTCCATACATTGGTTTGCAAAAGTTACGGTCTGATCTGTCTCCTCTGGAAGAGGAAGATCTGGTCTGCCAGGGATGGTTTCCCTGGCTGGCTGTGATGTTACCAAAAGGCTGGTGACACACATGTCATGTTGGAGAGCCTTTCAGACTCAGAGGAAGCTGTGCGACTGCCACTGCACCTTGTGCCACTGTGTCACCAGATAAGATACCAGCCTGGGCTGCAGGAAATAGGAGGATTCAGAATCTTTAATATTTTACATAAGTTCCTGCCTGATCCGCCCTGGTCCATGACCCAGGGACATCTAGAGCTGGGCCCATGGGCTGGCTGTAGGCATGAGGAAGCAGTTCACCGCTGTCACTGGGAAATCCCAAATGCCTCTCCCAATACAGACCAGTACATGGTATCTGCCCTGTGTAGGGCAGAAAATCAATAGATCCATCATGCCTGAACCATAAACTCTTCCGTCTCTAGCCTTGTGTTGAATCCTGGTTGAACTCCATGCTGATTCTGGCTAAAGATGGCTTTTTGCAGCTCTGGGATCCCTGACCATCATAGAAACCCCTGCTGGGAAGAGCTGGGTCCTCCCTGCCTTGAATGTTCTGAGTGGTCTCACAAAGGCACAGCTTTGCTCTGGGACTGATCCAACACCAGCAAGACTTGCAGGTTGTGCCTGGGCAGCAGCTGAAAGTGGCAATGCCAGGACATGGGAGAAAAAAAGGGCTGCCTGACCCTTCCATGCTGCTCTAACAGGGCTCCCAGGTGCATCTAGGGACCCTTGAGGGCCGTGGGAGGTGTCAGTGTCTGTTCACCTGCCTAGTTCAGGCTCTAGTCAGGAAGGTTTCTGTCCCAGCCACAAAGCAAGCCAGATGCCCAACAGGCAGCTCACCTCGCCCCATCCCACCGTGCCCATCCCCAGGCCTGGGACTCACCCACGGAGCCACGGCTGTGGTGCAGCAGGTTGTTGTACCAGCCATCGTAGCGCTGTACCTCCCAGGAGATGCTCTCCTGAGTTCCTGGAAGAGACCAGACCCCCTTGGTGANGTGTTCGGAGAGAAGCCAGACCCCCTTTGGGAACAGAAAAAAAAAAAAAAAAAAAAAAAGGCATGAAACAAGCATCTCTGCTACAGAATTATATTTTTATCGTGATTTTTTCCCATATTCTTTCTGCAGCTTTCCAAACATGCAGTTTTTTAGATGAGTTTTGCACTCCTTTTGAGGGACAATAGCTAAAATTAGAAATTCATGCTTGTGATCCTGATGTCCTGAAATCAATTTGTGGCAGCCACCAGACTACTCCCAAAAGACCTTCCTTTTCTCCTTCTCTCTCACTGGATCAGAAATCTGTCCTTACTCCTGACTCCCACGTTGCCCATGTAAGTCAAGGAAAGACCTTGGACATTGGAAAGATGCTGGAATTACATTTGTTTGTCAGCATCTGCCTTATTTCCTTCATGTTAATTTTTATTGCTTATATTATTACTTTTTACTTTGCCAATATTAGCAAAGACCTCCAGTTTCTGCTTACAAGCTGTGTACTTATCAGCTGCAGTAGGGGAGTCTCTAAACCTGCACTTTGCTCCAATTTTTTCTTATCACCTCACGAACTGCATTATAGAATCATAGAATCATGGAATGGTTTAGATTGGAAGAGACCATAAACATCAGGACCATAAACATCAAGACCATAAACATCAGAACCATAAACATCATCCAGCTCCATCATCCTGTCATGGGCAGGGACAACTTCCATTATTCAGGTTGGTCTGATAGGGTGCCCTGTGGGTCAGGGGACATTCCCCTGAGGAGGATCAGCTATCCAGGATCTCCCTTTGAGTTCCCTTCCCCAAAACCACACTTACTGCCCAAGGTCCACATCCCCACCAGAACCACAACCAAACTCAACATCATCGCTGCGGGTTGCATCGGCCACTGGGTCTTTGGAAGCAGGGACCTGCAAATGGAGAGGAGAGGGAGGCAGCTGGAAGTGGCTGCTCCTGGAGACTGGGAACATGCACAGACCAAAATCCCAGCTCCTTCTTGTGGTTTCCACTGCCTGGTAAAACCCTGCTGCTGCCAGCATCCATCAGCTGTGTCTCCCAGGGTGGCTGTGGGAAGCTGGCAGGGGTCATGTGAGACCCCCTCACCTTGGGAAAGTTCTGCAGGATGTGTCAGATGACCCAAGAAGAGCTTTCTGCTGGAGCAGGACCAGCGACCCTCCCTTGGGGTATCCCAGCTACAGATGCACAGCTCATCATCCAGTTGTGCCAGCTCTGTTACAGAAACGCCCTTCGTCACAAAAGGCACATTTCAGCCGGAAATTTTTCTGGCATTGACCCCTCTGAGCAAAATCCAGCTGTGAACATGATGGAACAGCCTCAGCACAATCAGACATCTCAAAGTGTCCAAGATAAGACAACTTGATCCCCTCTGAGCTAATCTGATGGATCATCCCTCGTGACAGCCTTTCTCATGATGCTTTACCACTCCCTTTCCACAGAAAGCCCTGGATTCAGAGCTGATTTCATTACTGAGCCCTGACCCTTTATAACTCCAGGCAACTCCTGGCAGAGGAGAGAGAATCCTAGTCCTGAACAGTGAAGTGATTTACAGTCATAAACGTGACAATGCTACCACTGGCTTTCCGTGAACAGAAATGCCAAACCTGAATTTAACTCCAAGACAGGGTTTTCTACTAAACATAGCTCTTTGTCTCTGTTTCAGCATGTTTCCACAGACCAGCACTATTTCAGAGGAATTGTGCTGCCAAGGGATACAGCATTGCATGGGATCAGTTCTTCCTACACCTCTCTGTTGCAAGCCAAAGTGATGTTTTAATTTTTTTTTTATTATTTTAATTAAAACTTAGACAAAATATGGGTTTGGAAAGGCCTTACCAGCAGCTCTGTAGGTTTTATTTTGGATTTACTGGGAATTGCAGTGGGGATTTTTCACCTGTAACTCCCACTGGTGCAAAATGCAAAGCACGAATTGCTAAACGCACTCTTCCCTTGGAAAACAAAGTGGTTCAAGACTTAAATATTATCATTTGCACTCACATTAATCATGTTTATCAATCTAAACACTCATCACCAGGCTGTGAGCAGAGCATGTAACCTGTGGTCAGTGCTTCCACAGAGATTCCTGTAGTTTTGGTGTTCTGCATTAGGAAACAAGCTGTTGTCTCAAGAAGTGACATTTCCATGCTCCTTCTCCATCCCACAGCCCCTCCATCCCACAGCCCCGTGCTGAGCAGATCTGCTGGAAGTGAGATTTGGGTTGTGTCACTGGTGGGAACCAGAGGCTCCATGAGCCCCATCCCATACAAAGAACATGAAAGTTTGGCTGAGGGTGACACCTGGAGATGCCTGTGATCTCTGGCAGGAGTGGCACAGCCCTGTCACCATCCCACATGGGACTCTCTCTCCTGCCTGGAAGCTCTCCCCATTGAAGCAGCCCCTTCCCTGAGCACTGACAGCCATTAGATTGTCTTCCCCTTCCTCCTGGGTCTTCTAATAGAATTCCAGCAGAACAAGTGTTTTAAAATTCCTTCTGTCACTGAGCAGACCTCCCTTTTCCTCAGATATGGAGATGGCTCTTGTCCCAAGCTGTAAGATAAGATGCCAGTTCTCAAGAACCTTTTAACTCTCCGTACCTCAGCAAATAAAGTCCACTTACTACCTTGTCAATCCAAGACTCTGGAGGTTTTCCAGCCTGGATCGTGGCCAATGTGATACAGTAACAGTGGTAATCTTGCTCCAAAAGTAGGTGGGACCACAGACTCCTGAGGGTCTTTCCCACCAAGGTGGAACTTTTCTTAGAGACTGACCTTGGAAGCCCATGGCGCAGCTTGCTGAGGGAAAGCTCTGCAAGCGTGGATTAGTTCCACAGCCTGGTCAAGCTTTCCAGGAATATTATAATGATGAGCCCTCCAGACTCTGCTTTTCCACAGATTCCTTGTGCCACCTTTGGGAAGTCATTCCCTCCCTCTGCATCTAGTGGAATTAAGCTTCTCAGCCTTGTCTTCTCCCGTCAGGGAGGATCCCTGTGCCCTGTCAAAGCCTGGAGCTTCACACCCCTCCAAAAACCGTACGGAAAACATACAGCTGCCCACAGAGCACGGATCTCCTGTTCCACCTGATCCCAGCAGATCCGGCTCCCCTAAAGGTAGGGCTTTCTCCTCTGAATATCTCCCGGGATTGTGGAACACACCAGCGTCCTGAGAGACCAGCAGCCCCACTGCAGAACCTTAATGTGGTCACATAGGTAGGGGAGAGCAGATTCAAGGCATTCCAGAAGCCTGGAGCCTGATCCCCATGGTTCTTGTGAGTCACAGCTAATTTCTGTCTCTTCCCAGTGCTGGTGGGACACACCTGGGGACTACCACCCAGATTTTCAGAACAGGCTGCATCTCCCCAGCCCTGGATCCCATCCAGAGTATCCCAGACCTGTGCACACTCCATGGACACAGGGATCAGAGGTGTCTCCAGGAACACCCCTGGGGCCGGATACCCAGTGCGCAGAGCACAGCAGGGGCTCTGTCCTTTGGACATGAGGGTTCTCTGCCTGTGCCTGCGGTGTCCTGTCCCCACGCAGGGACACGCTCTGTCCCGTGCCCGCTCCCTGGCGGGCGGGGATGTGCGTGGCTCCACCGCACCCTGCAGGTGAGGACAGGCACGGCCCCGGCCCGCGGTGCGCGCATCACCCGCAGCCCCCGGCACCGGCAGGGACACGGCGGTGTGGCCCGACCCCTCCATCCCCCGGGCACGGCCCCATCCCACCGTGTCCCCGCAGCCGGAGAGAGGGGGAGTAGCACCAGTCCCTGTCCCCTCCACGAGTGACAACAGAGTCCCGGGGCAGGCAGAGCCCCGGCTGCGGCGCGCTCCCGGTCCCGCAGCTCCCACTCGTGCCTCCGATCCCGCGGGGTCACCCCACCCACGCAGGCACCGACACGCGTGGCCTCGGTCCCCCAGAACCCCCCAAGTGCAGCGCCCATGGCACCGATCTCCCCCAGTCTCCGTGCGAACCGCAACACGCGTGGCTCCCGTCCCGCGCCCCCTCCTCCGCAAGCGGGGACACGAGTGGTCCCGATCCCCCGCACACACNCCCCCAGTCTCCGTGCGAACCGCAACACGCGTGGCTCCCGTCCCGCGCCCCCCTTCTCCGCAAGCGGGGACACGAGTGGTCCCGATCCCTCGCACACACCCCCAGTGGGGCATCGGAGTGTCCCTGGTCCCTCTTTCCTTCCCCTCAAGCCGGCACACGGCCCCATCCCGATCCCCTCATCGCCCTTTTCTCCACGCAAGCGGGGCCATGCGTGTCTGCCATCCTCACATCTCCCTACGCAGGCGGGACACGCGTGTCCCTTTCCCCCCGCGCCCCGCAGGCGGGACACGCGTGTCCCTTTCCTCCCCGCACCCTGCAGGCTGGACACGCGTGTCCCTGTGTCCCCCGCTCCCCGCAGTCGGGACACGCGAGTGGCAGCCGGGCTCACCTGCGNAGGAGCAGGAGCAGGAGGAGCAGCAGGATAAGGAGCAGGAGCAGGAGGAGCAGCAGGATAAGGAGCAGGAGCAGGAGGAGCAGCAGGATAAGGAGCAGGAGCAGGTAGGTGATGGGATGGGGCAGCCGCCCCCCGCCCGCCCCGGCCCCTCTCCTTGCGAGCGGCCCCGGCGCTGCCCCGCTCCGGGGGTCTCGGCAGGCAGGGAGGGGAGGATGCTTATCTCGGTTTCTCCCACTCCACCCTCTTACAGAATCAGGGAAGTGCAGCGAGGTTGCCCCCCTCACCCTTCCTTCCCCACCCGCGAATCGCAGCTCTGATGATTCGGTTTCCAAGGGACACGATTTCTCTTTTTTCTGCGGAAAATGCCGACCTGCAGCCCTGAGCGACCCCAGTTAGGATTGCTGCTGGCTCTGCCTCCAGGNCTCACCCTTCCTTCCCCACCCGCGAATCGCAGCTCTGATGATTCGGTTTCCAAGGGACATGATTTCTCTTTTTTTCTGCGGAAAATGCCAACCTGCAGCCCTGAGCGACCCCAGTTAGGATTGCTGCTGGCTCTGCCTCCAGGAGGTTTTGGCTGAGCATTTCAAAAAAAAATCCTTGTATCTCGATTGGTTCAGGGGCAGGAGAACAGCAATTCTGTAAGGAGAAACTTCTGGGGTTTTTGCAAACTTTTTGCCTCCCTTGCACTTCTCCCCTGCAAGCCCAGAATATTTTAAACGTAAGATAAACTGTCCATTTCTGCTGAACTGCTGATCCTTGCTTGAAGATATTTCCAGTCTTTCCCCCCTCCATGCACTGTGGCAGAGGAAACCACAGGGGCTCTAAGGCCACAGCAGTGCTTCTGTGCAGAGGATGCTTTCCAAGGTGCAGCAAGCTCAGTTTCTCCTGCCCTGAGCTGCAGGCACCCCTTTTCCACTCGAAAACTCCAAAAATGCCAAGGAGCTGATCTTCTGTGAAGGGCAATCAAGGGAGAAAGATGGGCAGACAGCAAAAATCTTGTTTCCCTGGAAATGCTCTATTAAAAAAGTACCAGAAATTGCAAAGTATAGGGAATTGCAAACATCCTTTGGTGTTGGTTGAAAGTTAAATTTAGATTTAACAAGGCAGCATTTTCTATATTATGTAATGGTTTTAAACTTTTTAAGCTGTGATGAGTTATGTTTTGGTGAATACAGACTTGGAAATCTTTCCTTGTTTCATTGTATCTCAGTGTAAACTTGGCCAAAGATACCAGGAAACAAGTGGAATTCAAACCACTAAGATTTCATTTGTCCTGCTCATTTACTTCTTCTCTTGCAGCAGCTCTGACTGTTTTGTGGACACTTTTGTTGGACTTTGGTAGCATCAGGAATCAGCTACAGCTCCTGTTTGCCAGGTAATGATAGCACTTGTCCTTCTCTAGATTTGACTTTCCAGTGAAATAACCCAAAGTTGTTACAGCAAATTAGCCCCAAAGATTTGTAAGACATGACAGCTCTGTTAGTCTGGAGCAGAGTCAAGATAAAGACAGGTGCGTTGTAAACAACATGCGTTGTAAAATCCCAGTTTCAGTTAAACTCTTTGCTCTCATTATCTGGGTGATTGGACAGAAAATTATTCTTAAATCAAGTATTGCTTTATGCATCAAAAAGTGATTCAGCTGCCCAAGCAAACTGGTTTGTGATAGTTACTGTCATCCCCACTCACTTCTAGGGATTTGGGACCCACTTCTCTTTTTTGTGGCTGAATTGCTCTGGGTTGGATCTTATCTAAATATACGATTAACACTGTTTTTGGAAAATGAGAATAAAGTCATCTCCTCCATACAGGGACAGAATGAAATGCTGTTTGGTCACGAGTCACATTAGGTCTGGCATTCCCGGATTTTAGCAAAATTCCCGGGGTAGTTCCATGCAGAGAGGCTATTAAATAAGCAAAACAAGAGGACTAAACATGTAATCAGTTTTGGTAGAAAAGATCCAACCCAGGCACAGGGAAAAGGTGGGCAGTTGCTGGAGCTGGGGTGTCGGAGGGTGTTCAAAGTCATCTGTGGGAATGATGCACCTTTTCATTTTATGTAATTCAGCTTACTTCAGCCTTTTTATGTGCTCACCGTGTTTGTATGTTCTTTGGACCCTCATCCCAGGACCAAGGGCTGCTTCTGACCCCTCTGGACCAAGTGCAGGACCAGTCTTCCCTCCTCCTCTTCCTCCTTGCCCGGAGCAGCAGCTCCTGGGGAAAGGCTTCTTGGAGGAGATGGATGGAATGGTAGCAGTGGGATTTGTTCCTCTCGGCGTCGGTGCGCCTTGGCTGAGGATAATTTTGATATTGTGAAATCCACATTCTCAGTTGTTCCTTGTAATTTTGAAGGGTTACCAGGGCTTCTGCAGTGGCCACTGGCGTGTGGACTTCCCCTAAGGGTGCACCACAAAGCGGGAAGCCCTGGCTGCACCTGCTGCAGGGAAAGACCCGGCTCTGTCCGGGCAGGAGCTGCTCAACAGGTTCCTGCTCTGGGGCTGCTCCTCACGCTGCAGCAGGACAGGGGCTCGCGGTTCCTTGGGCTGCCACCGTCCCTCGGGCTGCTGGAGCCCTGCCCCAGGCACCTCCTCTCCTCCACCGAGGGCTTTTGGGTGGCGTGTTCTCTTGCCGGGACTATTTCACCCTCCTGTTTTCCTTGCAGCGTCACATTTCCTCATCCCTCTGGGGACTTCTGAAGTGAACCTCCCTCAGCTGGTTCTTCCAGAGCTGAGCCACCACGGGCTGCAGGCAGCCGGGCAGGGCAGTGCAGGGTCCCCGCTGTGACCGCCTCTTTCCCGCAGGCTCCTGGGGCTGCAGGATGTCTCTCTTCGACGGCGTCTACCCCTTCTACCCGCAGCAGAGGAAAGCTGCCGTGTTCGACATCAGCACCATCATCGTGATCGTGGTCTTCCTAACGCTGGCTTGCAGCTTCCTGCTCATCATCCCGGGAATCCGCGGACGGGCGGTGCGTGGCCCGGGGGATGAGCAGCTGCTCCGCGCGTTCTGGATGCTGGGACCCTCCCGGGTGGTTCGGGGTGAGGCAGGAGGAGAGCCGGGGCTGTTCCTCCCTGCCTGATGTCCAACCTCTCTCCCTGCAGAGGTTGTACTGGACTCTGCGTGTCCTCCTCAGCCTCCTCGTGGGAGTGGTGATCGTCGGTAAGTGCCGCGCAGCCCTCGGGGGTGGCCCTGGGGGGAGGATTAAACCTTGGGGCAGGGTCGGCGTCTGGGAAATGTGAGCTGGGGGTCACAGTCATGGCTTGGTCGAGGTTGTTTGTCACACAGCTTCCCCAAAGGGCTTCCCCATCCCTGGTCCGGGGGCTGGGAGCGCTTGGAGCAGCCCGTGGTTACTTCTGGGAGCTTTGCTGGCTGTGACTGGAGCAGCCCCGGTTCCCTCGGGCTGCACAGCCCCGCGTTCCTCCCGCCGTGTGTGTGACCTGACACGGGCAGGACTCAGGAACAACCACAAAACCGCGGGTGAAATGCAAAGAGCAGGGTTTTTTTCATCACCTCGCCCTCCAGAGATCCCCAAAGCAGCACTGGGCAGAGGCAGGGAGGGGACTGGCACCACGGAGCTTGATCCATGCTAGAGGATCACCAAACCTGCTTTCACCTGTATTTCAGGGATTTGTGCAGGTGTAGTTCACTGTTGTGCCTGGGCCTTTCCTGTAGCAGGGAAGGGTCTCAAGTCTGTTGAACAGGTGCCTCTGAGCTGTCTAAACACAGATATTCCACTTCTCCAATACACGAGGTTGAACAGTGGTTACTGTGATCTATGGGTTTTTCTACACCCCAGTTGCACACTGGCTGAGTGTGTTTACAAACCTCCTCACCAGTTTTCCATTGTTTTCCCCCACTGTATGGGCCAGTGCTGCCTGGGACTGCATTCAGGCCTGGTCAGAGGATGTGAGGAGCCTTGCAGTGATGGGGAGGGAGCAGGTTAGAATTAAACACAGGCAGGGCAGAGATTGAAATGCTGGGGTAAAGACCTACCAAGGAGCAGGGTGGGAGGAGATGAAGGAGAGGATTTGATTTAGAAAAACCAGGAAATCTTCTGTAATTACTGATGGTGGAAACCAGGCAGTGGGATTTCCAACTTGGGCACAGCAACAGGATGGGTAAGGAAAGATGCACCGAGGGGATAGAAGATACCAGAAAGCAAGAGAAAGCAGCCTTGTGCCTAAATCAAAGAAATCCTCCTGCTGCGAATGACTAAAGAGATTACAAAACTGCTCTGAGAGGGATGATGAAGGGATAGGGATCATGATAACCTAAAAGGCTCAGCCCTGATTTGACCAGGCTCCAGGAGTAGGTGGCCAGACTGGGAGCAGCTGCAGGATGCATTGACCAGCCCAGCATGCAGTTATCACCCTGGGGATGTCCAGGAGCTGGGAAATGCCAGCAGAGCCGTTTGGGAACATGCTGGAGGTGCCAGGCTGGAGGTGGCAGAGGGGTGGGGGGTCAAGGCTGACTCCACAGCCTTGTCCAGTTCAGCTGTGGGAGAGCCATCCAGCACTGCTCCAGGACAAGGATGTAGCCGGGCGCTGCTTGGGCACACGGGAGGAACGAATTGTTCTGAAGCCAGCGTCAGAGTTTCTGTCTGGCAGCAGCAGGGCACACTCACCCCTGCAGCCAAAAACATTCCTGTGGAGCTGCCACTGGATCAGTGCCCTCACAAGTTGATTCAGCAACTGAACTTTTTCTCAGGGAAGTTTTGTTCAGCCTGAGATCAAATCATTGGCTTCACTATCCCTGCTGTAAAACGAAGCCCCCTGTAAAGTGGAAGTGCTTCAGAAAGGGATACCTTGGTCCAAAAAACATATACCATAAATGCTTCAAATTTTTATTTTTCTACCAGCTGGAATGACTGTCCGAGCTGTGATGGCACTTCCCAGCCCTCTCCACCACCTCTGTTTGACAAAGACCTTTAAGATTCACTAATGGTGCAATTTAGAAAGCTTAATGTGTGAAATAAGACTCACCCCTGTTCCCGTGGCTGACTGACAGGCTCATCTCTGAGCCCTGTCCCCAGGTGCTGTGGTGCTTGTCATGGTGGGGAACTTGCAGGGAAGTCCTGGAAAGGATGTCCAAGGAGGAATCAGGTCATGACGCTCATCCCAGGGGATCTGAGCTCCGCTGCTCCCAAACTCAGGGAGTGGATGCTTAGTGGAGGGGAGGACCTGAGCTCTGCAGGGTGTGGGAGCTGGTTGAGGCACGTCCTGGTGGCTGAGTCAGCACTCCTGCCCTCCTAACACTCCCTTCCACTGCCATGGTGCGAGTGCTGCCACTCACCCGTGATCCTCCCCTTGAGCACAGCGAAGCCTGAGACCGACCCTGCTTTAACCCCAGCTTTACTTTCCCTGGCAGTTGTCCAGTTCACAGGGGACTGGCAGACTGGCTGGGTG
>VZRZ01003479.1:78645-98275 GCA_013398175.1 Climacteris rufus | reverse complement strand
TCCTGATGAGGGCCAGGATATTGACTGTCAGGCAGATGGTCTTTCCACAAACAGAGACTTAACTTTAAGTTTCCTTTGTTATGGAGTCAAAAAACAAGGACTTTAAAAGCTGTGTTGAGAGCTAATTTTGATAGAACTGTGATATAGAATTGGGTTTTGCTAGATGTATCACCCATGGTATTGCTGGAGAGTCTCTCTGTCCACCTTAAATCAGCATCTGCTTTGGGCTCTGTACGGTAACTGGCCACTACCAAGCAAACCCCTTATCCGTATTCAATTTAGGCTCTGTTTGGTAACTGGCCATTACCAAGCAGACCCTTTACGCTGAGTTTGTTTTCCTTTCCACAAGGGACCCGCAGAGGACTGCAGGTGATACGTTCCCTTTTAGTTTTTAAACAAAAAGGGGGAATTGTAGCAGCCTGGGACTGCTTGTGTGAATGTCCTTCTTTCCTGTGAAAGGTATGAAAAACAATAAGATAAAGCATCTGTTGTTGTGAGTCTGGGTATGATATGTTTTGAATTGGGTGGTGTAGAACCCAGCCAACCATACCAGAGGGTTGTTGGCTTTTAGCAAATCATCTACCTGGGTTCCTACCATATAAGATGGCAATAGGACAATAAACGGGGATTGCTTGCTGGTTCTCAGCTCTCTGCGGACCAAGCTGTGTGCCATGTCTTTATAGCCGCCCGCTGTCACGGAGTACGTAATGTTACCAATCAGCAAATGTTAATCTTACAATGGTCCAAATCATTGTGTTCCTAAAATGAAACTTTCAAAATCCCCCTTGCTTAGTTAACCCAGTAAGACTCCTGCTACCTTGCAGTTGAATAACATATACTTTGCAATAATTTCCTCTCTTATGTGGTGAGTGCCCAACTAACGGAGATGCTGGGGGGAAAAAAATTATATTAACATATTTTGATATAGCTACCAAGCCTATTAAAAAAAAAAACAAAACAAAAAGTATAACAAACACTTAACAACATGTCAGTACAGTAAAACTTTATTAACTAGATTATCTATTTGATCTACTTGCAATTTTACAGGACTTTTTTCTATTTTCCTCTGATTTCTTCACTTGTTGATCTACCACTTTGAAGTTGGTACCAGATTTCATGCAGAAATAGAAAAACAATTTCACTGTTCTAGCAGAACACTGATCCTTCACTCTGCATTTTCCAAACAATTGTGGTTAGTCTGTATTGTGATTCTTGTATTTTATTAACACATTGTATTTGTAAAATTCAATTACTTTCAGTAAACACATTTACTATTATGTTGTAACATAAAATGAGATCATATAAATTAATAAAACATAAAAAAATTTAGGTTTTGAGAATATCTTCCATGTTTGGTAGTCCTGCTATATTCATGAAAGCAGAGCCACAGGCAGCAGGAAGAATATTATATAGAGTAAGAGGTTCTTAATTTAAAAAAACAGAATGGAATGTGAACCATCTATTTTTGCCACCATAAAAAGTTAAAAGTAAGTATCATTGAGAACCAATGTTAAGCCTTTTTTTTTCCTAATATGTCTTTAAAAGTCAGAAAGTAAGGAGACTAGTCAGCAAGCTTTACAGAAGACACAAAATTCTCTACTTAGGACCAGTTACAACTGTGAAAAACTTGAAATACTTAAAGCAGCAATTAAATAAATAAAGGGATTACTAAAGAATTTTAGTATCGATAAAAATTGAAGAAAAGTACACAGGGTAGGAATTCAAATTATTCATATAGCCTACAAGTATTTCAATTAACAGCACTAGCCAGGAAAATAACCTTGGAGCTACTGTTGACAGCACAAAAGAAACTACTGCTTGCATAAATATAATGAAATATCTCTTGCAAGACACCAGAGTATGCAGGGGAAGAAGAAGTGAATCGTGCAAAGAAGTAATATGGTGATCTTGTTGAAATGTGGCTACATGTTTAAAAATGTTTATGACACATTGGACAATTCAGGATTAAAAGATGTTCACAAGAAGGATAATGACATGACCAAAGAGTGGTCACAGAGGAATTTTCCAAACAAACATTGAAAGATTGTTTTTAAACATTAAAATATGTCTTAGAAAAATAAGACAAATAATTATAAAACTAAATCAGAAATGAGCTGTATGGGCAAGACGTGAGAGTATTTTTTCCTACCTGCTTCAAAGCTCAACAAAAACTAAACAAGTTAAATTAAAATTGGAAGCCTTAAACAGCTAGAAAAGATATTATCTCATACACTGTTTAATTAAGTATAAACTAATTTGCTACAAGAAGGAAACAAATAAGTAGACTTAAAATAAGACTGAATATTAGGAGTTCCATAAAAAGATTCTTAGCTTGAGTTTATGTTTTAACAGGGCTTAACTTAACATTTTCCTCCAGGCAGTTTAAGAAATAAATAATATGGATGTTTTACTCCACCAAAAATCAAGAAAGAAAATTAAACATAGATGAGATTATTTGAGAATGATTTTGAACTCAAGAGATTATAATTTTTTTTCTGACAAACGTCACTGAAAATTTACATACAAGAATATTCACTGTTTAAATTGCTGATTTTCAAAATGAATGCTATTAAATTTTACACTCCAGAGATTAAAATATTATATTCCATCTGGAAATCATGATGTGACTTAATATGGGACTCATTGTCCCATATCTTTTCACAATAGTGTTCTTCATTTTTCTCTTTAAATAGAGTATTGACTGTGTGGTTCCTACATCTGGCCCAGTACTGCAACTAATGTATATCCATAAATAGTTCTGTCACAATATAATTCTGAAAGTAAATGAACAAAATGTATTCTCTAACTCAGAGTATTCTGGCAAATTTTATGCCTTCTGTTTCTTCACTTTACGCCAGAGTGCTGGAAGACATGCAAAAGCTGCAGATTGCTCTTCTGAACTACAGCTTTTACAGATAAAACAAATTGTCAATAAAGCAGTTTTCTGCCCTTTACAACGCAAGCAATTGTTTTTATAGTTCTTTCCTCTACCAGGCATCTGAGAAATTATGTTTTCTTTTATTAAGAGTTTTCAGTTCTTACTGGGTCCCAACCTTCAATGTAACAAAACCATTGGTTTTATCAGGTACAGACATGAGGAGGAGATGTCAGTGACTTGTGTGAAATTCTTCCCACCTTTCCCCTAGTAGTGACTTCACAGCAGGCTCTCTTGGCAAAAAAATCAGAAGTGTTAGGTCAGGCACTTCAAAGAGCACTGTGTTGTCTACAATCTATCTAGCTAAATCTCTAAAAGGTTTGACTTTTATCCCGTGAAGTGAAAATTATAAACCAGTGATATCAAAGACTGTAATTACAAGTGCTTATCCTGAAATGCCATAAAACATTCCCAGTACATAGCTTTTGTTAAGTAGGTGTGATAAATCCAGGCTTTTATGTCTATTTTCTACCTCCATCTCTGTTGTGCCTTGTTTTTTTTTGTTTTGTTTTCCCTTTTTACATTTTCTTCCATTTACCTCCCTCCTACTGTCTTACTTTTTGATGTAAGTATATGTGCATATATGTGAACAGAATGTGTGTGGTCTCCTTTTTCTCCAATCCACTTGATACGTCTCCTTGTTCTATTAAAGGGAGAGCATACATGGTACCACCTGAAGTTTTCTTGATTGCTATGGGAGCTGAGAATAGAATGCAGGCTGGTGGTATGCTGTCTGTTTGCAATTCTTTTTAAAAAAGCTGACAATATCCATAGGAGATGAAACAGGTGTTGCATAGAACGTGAATGGATAATAAAGAGCTACCTATGATTTAACCTTCAGATACAGTATCAGCTTGCAGTGCATCTATGATTGAAGATGCTTTTGTATTGGATTTTGTCTACTTAGGACTATTCTTGCCACTGTTTTACATTCTCTCTATAGATGTTCCGGATTATTTTGCATTAGCAACATACACTGTTCTATGTTATGCTAAACATAAGACATGCAAATTAAAGTACCATAATGAAATGACAACAATTTTGGCTCTTTGTAAACCATCTGCTACTTTATCAGAAGGTTCTGTCAATAGAAACACAGTTCTGCAAACAATTTACATCACTTTAAGGCAAGAAGTAACTATCAATTAAATTTATGCCAAACTATGAGCTAAATAGTATAATTTCCCAGGAACATTGTCAAGTGACTCATGGAAAAAATAACTGTGTCATCTATTACATTATAGCACAAAAACCAGTTATGAAATTCAGTCATCCCTACAGATGGACATCATATAAAAAAGCAGTAGGTTTCTATAGCTATACAAAGGCCTATAACTAGTTATTTAATCACAACAAAGACTGCAGAATGAACTCACATGTTGCTCTCATGAGCAGCAGCAGAGATTAAGGGTTGAGATAAAATAGGTAACCAACTATATTTCTCTATAAGATTTTCCATTATTCCACCCTACTTGCTGTTCCTTCTGTCCATGGTGCACTAGGAAATGGAAGAATAAAGAAAGGAAAATTTCTGTAAGCATCAGTGCTGCTGTTCACTTTAACACAACAGGAAGCTGTGCTCTGAAGACACAAAGGGTTTGTCCTGTGTATTTTGACATTAGGATGAAAACGAATGAAGACCAGATGAGGTTAAATTCCTTCAATTCAAAATGTATAAAACCCGTTTCTTTTTTAGCACTGATGTAAATCTGACATTGTCAATATTTATATATGAAAATATATAGGTGTGGATATTTCAGAGATATATATGCATCTGTCGCTATACCTCTGAAATGACATTTTGCTTGAAAACTGAGAAGCAAATAATATTTTTTAAAATCTCAAAAAGTTTAACC
Source organism: Climacteris rufus (assembly GCA_013398175.1). Classification (NCBI taxonomy): domain Eukaryota; kingdom Metazoa; phylum Chordata; class Aves; order Passeriformes; family Climacteridae; genus Climacteris; species Climacteris rufus. Next base: position 93,484 of record VZRZ01003479.1, on the reverse strand, counting down.
CAAAGGAACTCTTCTAAATCCCTTCTCAAGACAGATGTATAATTTATGAAATAATACTTTTGTACTTCACAAATAGCTCATTATTAGCAAAGAATTTATTTTTAGAAGTATTTTAGACTGAAAGGGTAATGGGATTATGTATTATTGAATCTAATCAATAATAAATGATAAATATTAAATCTAGCAAATGAAGATCAAACCATTGCTTATTTGGAACTCATATGGCAGACATTTTTTGACAGTTGAAAATCTAGCCCAGCTCTGTGAATTAGAATATACTGTCTAGCTGTGATATTTCCTTACAGAACAGGAACATACATAAACATTAGATGAAGGATGTGAGGCAAACAGCAGAAGATTATTTCCCATGTTCCTCATTTTAGATTGAAGCAATGAGGCAATAATATAAGTCACTGAAAAGGGTAAGACCCAGACAAGTGAGTGTCCCATCAGTAAATCCTTTCCTGATTAACAGAACATTTGTTTTTCCACTAAACAGTAATTTAAATTTCATTACAAATGTTCACTCCAGTAAACAGTCTCACGATGTTTAAAACCTTTGTCTTTGGTTTCATGGCACCAAATGTAAGCAAGATTGATAAATCTGTTCTGTTATCTTCTCATTATTTTTATAATATTAATTCTCTCTTACATCAACGCAACTATCAGACACAGTTTTTAACATCTTACTATGTCCTAGATTCCGATGTTTTATTAACAACTAATTAGAGACATAACAGAACAGACATTTATTATTTTTGTTTTACCTATAAGAATCTTGTTATATTTAGAACTCTGGGACAAATATTTCAATTATATGATAAGGGCTGCCTTTTTGTAAACTCATCTCTTTCCACAGAGGAGGAGGAATATTTGATTTTTTTTTTTATTTTGACAGGATAAGAGTGCTCAGAAATTCCAAAATTTTACATTAGAAATCTGTATTTTCTACCAACTATAGCATATAAGTTCTTATCTTCATCATTATCATAAATTAATATTTCCACACTGATAACATTACTAAAGTGCATACCAGTTCCCTCAATTAAAATTCTTAATATCTTTGGATTTTGGCTTAATTTCTGGAGAACAGATAAGAAGGATACTTACATGGTTGCAAGTACTTAGAGGCAAGCTCTGCTGTAATGGCACTGATGGTCTTGAGCTGTGGGCAGAGTGGCTGTGCCAGGGGAGTGTATCAGGGAGCAAAGTAAGAGCAAGGGCAACAATCAAGAGAAGGTCTATGGCACAGGAGAATTGCAGCCAACACCTGACAAGCCCCAGAGACCTGAGTGCAAAAGCAGGATTGATTTCAGAGCCTGGGGCTGAGTGAAAGGTCAGCACTGGAGGGAGAACAGCGCCCAGGGAAAGGCTGGTCTCTGAGGAGGGTTTATAGTCTCATGACCAGAGACTACAACTCTAAGGGCTTCAATTCAGAGCACCAGAAGGTCTAAAATCCCTTTTGAGGCACAGCAGGCTTCCATGGGTTGGGGACCAGATGATGGGGATCCATGGCCAGGCATGGGCATGTCTGTGACTGAGCAGGAGACTGACACTCCCCCAGTATAGCCTGAGAAGGGGCTGGTGGCCCCAGGCAGAACTGAAACGGTCTTTGGCTTCATAAGTGTGGTTGGAACCTTCAGGAGAGATTGTGCAGGATTTATTAGTTCCCTCAGGGGCCTGAGAGTGGTACTTATTTGCAAAGTCATTTGAAACTTTGAATCTTTGTGATTATCTTTGAAAACTACTATATATAATATTATCAATTTTTAATCAGAATTCTCAATAGGGAGCTTTGTTCAAGAGCTGATGGGATGACACAACCTAGGGTTTTGAGATACTTCTCCAATGATTTGTTTCTATTTTGAGAGAAATTATGTGTTTGCGAAAATGTTTGTGTGTGTGCATGCATGTTTATGTGTCTGGATCAATCTGTGTTGTTTTAATGCTCTTGCAAGCCTCCTATATGACTTTAAAATGTGGCATAGATTCACATATTGATCTTAATTATGCATAAAAGCAGGCAGCAAATTCAAGTGCACCAATTGCATTCAAACAGAATTAAATCTTGTGCTATGCCATCTAGATAGAAGTATTAGTGCAATTAAATCTACAGGATTAAATAATGATCCATGAAGGATGCTAGTTCCTTGAAAAAATTGTAAACATTAGTGACTATTGTTAGGTAGGAACTGAAAATTTATATTGGATGCTCTCACCAATAAAATTATAGTTCTCTTAAAGGACTACAGATTGAATTAGTAGCTCTTTGATGACAACACTTTCAGAGGTAACATCCATAAAACTTATTAAAAGTTAATTGACTGTTAGTGAATACACACATGGTTTAAAAGGAAAAATTGAATAATTTTGTAATCTGAAGCATTGGTCTACAGATATTGTAAACCCTGGTTGTATTGTGCATGATAGTTGCACACATTCACTTAAATTGAGAGTGTTTACCAATGCAATACAGATGTAAATTCATCTTGACAGATGCAATTTCATGTCGACAATCTGCAACATTACATGAGATAAATAATTTTAGTCTTCCATTCTCCTCTGTCCAACATATAATTTAAGTAATAAATAAATGAATACTGCGATCTTTTACCCACAACCTCGATAATGCAGAATGTCTCGGGTTACATGGAAGGTGTAACCAAAGAAATGTATTCTATCACCATCTCCATTGTTTCTTGATGAATTGTTAATGACGGGTCGTTCACAACAGATGGCCACCGCACCCCCCACCCTCCAGACTGCAAGCTGGGCATTAGATAAGGAAGAAAGAAAGGCAACCTTGCAAGGCAGGTAATGCTTCTTCATCTTCACGTCAATTACTCAGCCCTGATAACACCCTCTGAGAAGCAGTAGCTACTCTGTGGGGGACTATGTCCACTAATGGGCCATCAAGGCCTCCTGGAATGACTCATAAATTCCATCATCCATTGTGATATGCCCTGCCCTGAAGGGAGGAACTGAGCATCCCTACCTGTGTAAAAAAGGTTTGAAATATACCACAAGAAACCACTTTGGATTCCCAGAGGAGAGGAATTTCACAACCACCACTGGACTTCCAGAGATGGACTGGACTTTTTCTCAGGATCACCACTTCAACCAAGACCACATCCATGACTCCAACAAGATTACAGCCACTATTTAACTGGACTGCTATCACCACGCTGACCAGCAGGGCGTCAGGTTGTATTCTGACCTTGTCAGTTTAGGGCGTTTCTCTATTACTGCCTTTATTTTAATTTCTCCTATTAAATTGTAGTTCTGACTTGGAATCTCTCACAATATATTTGTGTGGGGTTGATTCCTCTGCTGGTTTGTTTCCAAACTAGCACACAGAAGGGTATAATTTTTGTTATTATGCAAAATAAAGAAGTGTTTTTGTATCAGACCTTATCTACAGTTTTCTTTGCACATCTTAATATATTTACCACCATGTAATTTTCTGGTTTTAGTAAAATAAGGTTCCAAGAACAAAATTCATGAATCAGTCTGTTCTCTACTATACTTCCCTAAAGACTATAGTGTGTTTAATAAAACTAAACAAAACCATTAACCATTAATTTATCATTAATACTGTCAAACTGGTCAAGAAATAGAAATGTTCTGACATAAGAGAATTAGTTATTGCTGAGAAGTTTATAATAGTCAAAAAAGCAAGCTCAAAACTTTTCTAGTCAGAGACTAGCAATGTTTTGAGTACAGTAGGTGCATGTTTTTGCACTACAGTAGATTTTCAACACAAAGTGAATTTTACAAAGCAAAAAAATTATATGGGAACATAGTGGTAGTGATAGATTTTTTTAAAAGACAAATTCTAAAAGACATGAGTGAAGTTTTATTTCATTTTTCTTTTTTTCTGAATAGTATGCTTATAGTCTCTTGCATGGTACTTTATGTCACCCAAATCAAACTAAAATGCACTCTAAAGCAAATTAATTTTCAGTTGTTCTAGATAAGGAAGGAGAAATGAAGACAGAATATGTGTCATGAGCATGATGGCAATGTACCTTGTAAACCCAAGCTTCAAAGATATTTATTATTTTTCTGAAGTCCTACCTGAAATCCATTACTTTCTCTCAGGAATTTGCAGATTCCTCAGCTTTAGAGATTTCTAAGGAGCTCAAAGAGATCTCTTTAACTACCTCCTCATTGAGCAGCCTGTCAGAAATACCTACTCCTTAACTTGCAAAAAGACATAATGAGATACCCTCAATGGAAGGTACTTGGGTTTCCTTTAAAAATGCTTTTGTAGATAAGTACAATATAGTCAGGCAGAGAATGTGTGCCTTCCCAAACTGACTCTTTGATGCCTTCAAAGTAAGGAGGCAAGAATGGTGTTAACATTGTGTCTTTTGAGCTTGCTTTATCATGCTATTGGGAAAACAAGGCAAGGGTAAGGGCAAGAAGCTTCTATTTTTGTCTTGGAAGATGAGACCAGCAGCAAACAGCAGGATACATATAACAGCCAAGAACTGAATAATATCCTTGGAGAGCCATTAACAGCAGAGCAGTCAAAAGGTGTATAATAAGAATGGTCCTGCAGATCAAGCACTGTGAGTAAATCGGTAGGAAGAAGTCTACAAGCTGTTCCATGCAATGAGATGTTGAGAGTTTATTGGATGTACATTTGGGATCACATGTTGAAAGAATAAGCAAGTTAGCTAGTTGAAAGCTACCCAGCATAATGACTGAATCACTAATCTAGAATTATGGTCATATATTTTCCATCATTCCAGTGAGTAACTCCCCAGGAAATAGTAATAGCATCTTGTTAACTAGAGTACAGTTGAGGAGAATGGGAATAATAGAATGAAGTTCAGAAGCTTCCTATAAGCAATTAAATTCTTGCTAGATGGAGATTATATAGCAAAAATTTTGGTTGTGATTGAGAAATAAGGACTTGTGTGTAAAACCCGGTCATCAGCTGTTTGCCACAGTGGAGGAATTAGCCCTGAAGACTTAATTTTATGAAGATTTTAGAAACATTTTCTGTTTTTATTCTAATGCTTTCCACTCATTCTAATTGCTTTTAAATTATTTGTTCTATGCTTGTAAAATAAGTTGTTATATCATAGAATCATTAAGGTTGAAAAAGACCTCTAAGATTGAGTCCAACCGCACACCTAGCACTACATAACTAACCTAACACCATTCTGTTCACCACTAAATCATCTCCCCAAGTACCACCTCCAAAAAACCTTTTAAACACTTCCAGGGATGATGATTTCTTCACTTTCCTTGACAGTTCCAGTGTTTGACCACATTTTCAGTGAAGAAATCTTTCCTAATATCCAACCTAAACCTCCCCGGTGAAACCTGAGGCCATTTTCTCTGGTCCTGTAACTTGTTACCTGGGAGAAGGCACTGATCTCCACCTCTTTACAATCTCCTTTGATGCAGTTGTGGATGCTGATAAGGTCTCCCCTCAGCCTTATTTTCTCCAGCTCCTTCAGCCACTCTTCATAGGAGTTATTCTCTAGACACTTCCCAATCTCTGTTGCCCTTCTCTGGACACACTCCATCACCTCAATGTCTTTATTGTATTGAGGGACCCAAAACTGGACACAGCACTCAAGTTGTAGCCTCAACAGTGCTGAGTACGAGTAGACAATCACTGCCCTAGTCCTGCTGACCACACTATTTCTCATACAAGCCAGGATGACACTGGTTTTCATGGCCACCTGTTCTCTCTGGCCAAATGCAAGACTCGCCCCTTTGCTCACACGGTTGAGGCAATCATTTTTCCTTAGTAGAACCTAAAACCAGTGTATCTTAACATTGTTTCTTTCATGAGGTTCTTACTGACTAATCCTTTCATTATACTTTTGAGGACAATATCATGAAAGTCCAAAGCCGAATCAGGAAAGCAAGAGCTGTCCATTGCCTTATTTCTTGTTCTGCCAATAATTGTCATATTTTACTCTAACAACTCTAAACCCTATACTTTTCATTTAATGCGTGCTGATGAGAAACAATAAAAGAAAGTGACGATATAAACACAACACTTCTCATTATCTGTGTTGTGAAACTTAGATTGCTTCCTCAGTCTCTGCTTCAAAATATTTCCTACTTGATGGGAAAAAACTCCATGCTGCTAAATTTTCTGGCTTTGCTGGTTTAGTGTGAACTTACCCATTTATGGACACAAGGGAAATACAAATTCTAATCTTACATTTGTCAACTTTTATTTTTGAAATCTAAACTACAATTAAAGTATTTACATGCATGAATTTACAAATGACATATTAATCCACAAACCAAAATAATGCCACTATATTTTAGATCACAATCTTTTGATGTGGTGTTTTACGACGCACAGGAACATTTTTTCAAAGCTAAAAGAGTTTTTAAGCACAGTATTTTTGCACCACTGTGTCAAAGAGGAAAGAAAGAGTACTGTAGCTACTGAAATTCATCTTCATTCATTTTATGTGTGCATTTCCTTGTTTCTGCAAGCACCTCCTCCCTCTGTGCGATAGCTTCTATGATTCTGTGAGGTGCTCTATTCTCTGCATGTGTTGTACTCAGATTTTAGTCATTTAAATCAATGCTCGTTTTAATATTTGAGTTTTTAAGTGACAGGTATTGCAATGCTGCGACACTGAAGTACTTTGTGGATGAAGATATTAGATACCTAAGAGTAAGTTAATAAAAGAGTGAGTGAAGCAGTCAGAGAGAAACGCAAATTAATTATGCCTGGAGTTAGCTAGTTCAAATCAGGAATTATTACTAACATATGTTCAAACTTCTCTTCCAATATCTAAGAATGGTCCTTAAAGGAGAGAATTTGGTGAGCATAAGGGTTTACCAAAGTCTTACCAAGAAATACAGCTTGTCTCTCAGTTACTATAATTAAGTGATTTAACAAAGGAAATTTTATAGCAATATATATTCACACATTTTATTTATGGCATCCATATATAAAATAATATTTATTTAATTCCCTGTAACAAATATGAGGATTTTGAGTAGTAACAGTATTGCAGATAATATTAATTAAATTAATAATACTTCTGAATACTATGCAAAGGTTTTAATTATTTAAAAACAGAAACTTCAAGCTTTTCCTCCAACAGATGTGTAGCATGTTTTCCTACATATCTTACAGGAAAATATTCTAAGAAACAAAACAGTTCTTTTACTGTCCTGTGTTTCACTGTGTGGAAAACTTTTACTAGTGAAATCTAGTTTTTCTTAGAATAGAATAGTGATTTTCTCCTTCCCTTCCTCATAAAGGGATGAATTATCATTCATTCAAAATTCATAATCTCCTCTAAAGAAATATATTTTTTTAACTATTACACAGAAACGAGATAGTTAGTCAGTTAGTCACTAGTTAGATTGGCAAAATAGCTATTTTGCTCTTAGCAGATGCCTCTCTATCTCTACTCTTCTAAATTGCCAGAGATGTGGAAGTATAATGGAGCAGCGCGCTTGGCAGAAGATGCTGCTTTTGAGGTTTTGGTGGGAAGAAGGCCCAGACAAAGCCCTCAGTCTTCTTCTTCCAATATCTGAACTCTCTGACTGAGCTGTGGTAAAATCCCATATTGCCCTTGTGTTACCTGTGCCTGTATCTGAGATGCCATGTATGGCTATGTCCTGGAAAGCTCTTTCCCGCTGGTCACTTTGAACTATGTCGTTCCCCACTGGGTGTTTCCTGATCCCATCTCCCTTTAAAAGAGCCCTGCAGGGCTTCTTCCTGGCTCTTTCTTCTGGGTTACTCAGCCATCTGGATATCTCTGGACCCTCAGAAACGCAACACTGGACTCACAATAAACGGCTGTTATCCTGAGGAAGAGCCCTCTCTGTAGCCTTTTATTCTCGTCTGTGTTACCACACCACACCTGGGGAACTCTCGTCCTAGAGGAGCCAGCAGAAACAGGTCATCTGCATTAGCTAGGACTCTGTCCTTTGGGAAAGTTATACAACTCATCCCAGCAGGGATCACGCACACATAAAAGCGCTGTCGCTACCTCGAGAGCATTCCGGCGATTAGTGCTAACAGTGTAAGAGAATCTCTAACTCATAGACATGAGTGAAAAATGCTTGTTTTACTATGTTAGAAGACTATTTATCATGAACACCATTTTTATATGCTGATAATGTCAAAGCAGAATCCCTGGTGTGACAGAAACTGAGCTCTAGTGACAGCTGTGCAACAAGCAATAATTGAACATATTTAAGAATCCATCCCATGTACTGAACAGATTTCAATGTCTGCTTTGTTTAAGGTCCACTGAGTTGTGAAATGGTTGCTTCATTCACACAGATGTTAATATCTCCAGGCTCTTCTTTGTTGTTCCTCGTTTGCATATTTGCAGTAAGTTTGCTGCTCATGAAGTCAGACACAGCTACTTGTCACTACTCTCTGTTAGAATAATGCATCTTGAAGACAAAATACAAGAAACTGTAATTACACCTCATTAAGATTTAAGTAGAAAAATAATAAGAAAAATACCAATAGGTGTTCAGTCACCAGTGCTTCATTACTTTCTTTACTGGTTAAATACCTGGCTCTGATGAATATAAATTACTTAGGGACAACAATGTAGGTTTGAATCAGTTTAAGATCCTCTCTTTGTCTGTTCATGTATGAACACATTCTGAAACAATGAACCTACAAAATATTGGAGTTGTATATGATTATTAAATGCTATACTTGGTCATTCTGTGGCAAAAATTGAAGCTTCATTTAGTTTTATCCATTCTTTGAGAATGATGATGAATTCATGATCCTGAACACTCAAAAAAAAATCTGTGAACAAAAGGCACAGATAAATTAATTAGTAAATAAGAAAAATATCACAATTGTGGTTGTTGACTGGCTAAATTTGCGGGCAGCAAATTCTATTATCAGTGACCATTAATTTCTGAACTAAATTATATATCAGTTAATTCCATATCATTGCCAGCAGGTCAAGGGAGGTTATCCTGCCCCTCTACTCAGCTCTAGTAAGATATTACCTGGCTGGAGGTATTCTGGGCTCATTAGTATAAGAGAGACATGGAGATTCTGGAGTAAATCCAGTTGAGTGCTACAAAGATGATTAAGAGACTGGATCACCTCTCTCATGAGGAATTGATGAGGAAGTTTTTTGTGTTCAGCCTTAAAGATGACTGAGAGGGAACCTCACCAATGAATACAAGTATCTGAAGCAAGGGTCCCGAGAGACGGATCTAGCCTCTGGTGGTGATGAACAATAGGATGAGAGGCAACAAGCAGAAGCTGAAACACAGAAAGTTCCACCTGAACATGAGGAAGAACTTGAACTTCTTTACTGTTAGAGTGACTGAACACTGGAACAGGTTTCCCAGAGAGATTGTGGAGTCTCCTTTTCTGGAGATATTCAAAAGTCATCTGGACACAATACTGAATTATGTGCTCTAGGGAAACCTGCTTGAGAACACAGGCATAGTTCTAGATAACTTCCACTGGTCCCTTTCAACCTTACCTATTCCGAGATTCTATGATTTTGAGGGGAAGAAGAATAATTTTCCTTTACAGAGGATAACAGCAAAATACAATCAGATCATGTTGAACTTGTCACATATTTTTTTACTATCATTATGGAAATATAAAAAACTCAATGATATATAACAGCTAAAACTAAGATTTGAGTTTAAGGAGGTTGTTCTTGTTTACAGATCCACAAACCACTGTTCTCGTAATAGTTTCTCTTCAATTTTTGAAAATTCTTCATGTTATAAAAACCTTTAATATAAAACTATTACATCTTACAAGTTCTCAGCATGTTTATATTTATTTTGGCAGGTTACTTCTAGACTAGAAATGTTATATCCTAGTGTGATGAGTTGACCTTGTCTGTCTTCCAGCCACCCACCCAGCTGCTCTCTCACTCTTTTACTTCAAAAGAACAGGGCAGAAAGTAAGATGGAAAAGTCTGTAGTTAAGATAAAGACAGGGAGATCAGTTAACATCACAGGAAAAATAGACTCAACTTGAGGAGGATTAATTTAATTTATTGAGAAGTAGATTGGAAAAGAGAAAAACAAAGACAAAAACAAAAGCATCTTCTTCCCTTCTTTCTTCTGCCACTTCCTTTTTCCCCAGTCTCAATATCACTTCTTCATTCCAGAGTCCTGTACCTCCTCCTCAACTCAAAGAGGTGTAGGTAATGGTGGGGGGTGTGATTAGTCCATAAGAGTTTGTCTCTGACACCCTTTCCTCCTCACACTTCTCTTCCTATAGTATGAGTCCTTCCCACAGGTTTCAGTTCCTCAGAAAATGTTCATATCTTCTGATGTGGGTGGTTTATGGTCCTTCTCATAGAGGTCACTGCTGTAGCATCCCTCTGCCAGCATGCTGTCACTTGCATCCAATAAATATAAGCTGCAAATTAATTTTACCTGTATTGCATATTCCAAAATTACTTTCTCATGGACATTTACTTTAAAACTTATTACTACTACAAATGGAAATACACGAAGCAGTATAAACTTAGTGTTATGCTACTTACAGCTGAAGACTGAGATGACATCCTACTAGGTTAAAAGTATCTTTTCCTTCAGTGAAAAGTTGGGGCACTGACTATAACAAAATTGTTAAGGTTAATGGTCAATTACATGGTGATAGCTTAGAGGGTTTTCTGTTAAAAATCATACTTTGTTAACCTGAGAAAATTATGTTTGTTGAAGTTATTTTGCTCATAGCATGGGTGACAGCTCTGCCCAGCTTTCTAAGAGTAAGGAAATTACTACAATTTACAACACTGAAGATTCTGAAATTTTGGACTTTCTAGGAGGGTCTGATGGAGATAGTTTGCTTGGGTTTTTTGTTTGTTTTTTTGTTTGTTTGTTTGTTTTTTGGTTTTTTTTTTTTTTGGTGGTGTTTGTTTGATGGTTGGTTAGGGTTTGGGATTTCTTGTTTTGTCTTTTAGCAAGAGAGGCTTGGGAAATCTGACTGTTATACAATGGAATCTGAAATTACATGTGTTTTCATGTCATTCTAAAATCCCATGAGCTACACTTTTGCTTTGGTATACTTTTACCAGAGAGATTACAAATTAGAGCAAATAACAGTTAACTGCCACGGCTAGGTAGTGGGTTTAAAATGCTGCACAAAGCCCACCAGGTTGACTGGAACCAGCACCCTTCAGTGCTGCCCCCAGCTCCTATTCACAGGAGTACAGAGGCAGTAAGTGCAGGGGCACTGTAGCTGCGATCCCACACCTCGTGGTGTAAGCACGACAGAGACAAAGAGATGGTATGGAGGGGACTCTACTGTACAACAGTCGGGGTTTATTACGAGAAAAAAGGCACGCATCTGAACTTGCAAAGCTCTTTTAAAATCCAGGAAACAGAGGCAGAATGCTGACCCAAGCCAATCACCGAGACGACGGGCGGGACACAGCTTGACTGACAGGTCACCAGCCCAGTGGGACCGCTGTCAGCAGGCACATCACTCTGGAGCTGGCTGGCCCCGGGTGTGCACGGGAACACCAGGTTACCCTGCTGCCGTGTCTGCCCAAGGAGAACAAGCCCTGGCAGTGCTGAGGGGGCAGGCATTCCAGCTGTCCCCACTGAGGACAGCAGCCTGGGCTCTGTTTCAGCAGAGGCAGTGCCAACGGGGTGCCCTCATGCAGGGTGGCACAGCCCAGATCCGGGGCTGCCCTGCTGAGCGGCCGGGGCAGACCTCTTCGGGACCATGCTGTCTCAGCGAACCGCAACAGTTAACAACATATATGCATGGGAATTATGTAATCTACTGTGGTGACAGTGAAAAAATAAACAGGTTATTGGGAGCTGCTAAATGGGAATATAACTAGCAAAAACACCTAATGACACACCAGCTAATGGGGATTAAAGGGGCCATAGTTAGCATGATCAACATTACCCCCATTAAGCAGGGGTGGTTATTGGCAAAAAAGAAGAAAATTTATCGTCAAGATCAGCAGTAATTCACATGAAACCTCATTCTCCAAATTACTTCCAACAGAGAGGGATTGGAGAAACCTGAAAATTCAGCATTATTGTAAGAAACAAAAATCTGGTCTCAGGTGAAGAGGCAGAAAAAGTTGTTTTATCAGTCCGTTAGTTACAGATTAAGGATGCAGATGTTACCACTGCCATGAGACAAATGTCTGGTTTGGGGTTTTTTTGAGAACTATTACTGATATTAATGAATAATGAGTTCAGATGCAGTTTAAGATGCCATATTTAAAGGATCTACAACCTACATGTGTAAGCAGAAGCTAAGAGCTGTTTAATGCTTAAAATCTCAAGACATAGGCTTTGATTTATTTAAACCGTCATCGACTGTATTACTCAAGGAGCATTTTGAGATGTCTTGCAACCTTTCTTGTTGCTACTTGGCCCACGAGTCTCCTCTATCCTATTTACCTGCTTTGTGTGGGTGTTGCCAGCAGGTCAGAGCATTTCAGGTAGTGTTAGATGTTTATGTCCTGGTTGATATATTCAATGAAGCCAGGAGGAGGAATTCCTTCTCCTGAAGCAGATCTCTAGTGCCTCAGATCTGCGACTTCTGAATGGAAATGACAGCTGTGACACAGAATCCACACTCTTTCATGTACTTTCGTGTACTTTAATGTACTTTCACGTACTTTCATGTACTTTCATGTACTTTCATGTACTTTCATGTACTTTCATGTACTAGAGAGGTGGCTGGTGGCCAACTAGGTTATCCTGTGGTGTCTCAAATGACACAAAACATCTGTTTTAGACTAAGGCAAAATGTAATGTCATGTCCATCCTCTGTAATGGGAATTAAGACATCTAGCTGACAGACAGAACCTTCATATAGATATCTAATCTAATGCATCTAATAGGTATCAAATCTAATGCAGGTACTATCAAATGCATTCCTATTCAATAGACTAGATTTCTTTGCTTTACCACGTTGCATAATGCCTTTTCAAACATCAAAGGTTATGTAACCTAGCAAACCTCCTATGCTCTAGCAACTTCCTCATACAGAAATCTTGAATACCTGTGGTAGTGTGCGTGGCTAAAGCCACATCATGTAAGCCTCAGCACTGGTGGAAGGGAACCCAGCACACTGCCCTCTGAGACAGCTATTCTGGTTAGGGTGACACTGTTACCCATTCCAGCATTCCTTTAGGTTGCTGTTTGCATACGTTGTTTCCATTGGTTTGTTACTCAGTTATGTAATGTTCTGTATTTGGTCATGTTCCAGAAAGTTCATGTCTCCTCGGTTACCCATTGGATATATTGTAATTTCTGTTCCCCCATTGGTTGTATCCCCTCTCCCTTTCCCTATATAAACCCCTCTTGATCCCTGAGCTGGGTTCTTTGCTCCGGAACCCTCAGCTCGCCTGGACCCTCGTTCCTGTTCCTGCTCCCGGACTGTTCCCTGGCCTAATAAAAGAGCTGAAATCACTGGACAAAGGCCCCTCCTTGGTTTTTGTTCTCACTGACCCGCCGAAGACCACTGGGCTACAGGCAATCCTGCTCAGCAGAGGAGCTGGCACTGTCCAGCTAGGCACTGCTGGAACCCTGCTTGGGGGAAAAGTGCTGCGGCTTAGCAGCCAGCCCCCATACCACCAGGGGAAGCCAGTGCAGGACGCCATGTGCTCTCGGGCCTGTCCCCAGCCCTCGGCAAAGCGCGTCCCAGCATCGTGGCTACAAATACCTGTGAGATGTAAACAGCACTAAGTTCTTGTGTTCTCAGGTTTAAGTAATTAAATCAAGCCTATGTTTGCTTTCCTCCCTGATGTTTTTTCCCCCTTATATTAATTGTATATTCAGATAGCACAATTTATTTAATTTCAGTTTTCTGGGAAGAGCTGTGGAATACTATTTTATTATACATTTTTACAGAAGAGCTCTTCCATTTAATCCAAACCCCACTGCTGTTTAAAAACTGCAGCAGATACAATGAATAGTATAGAGAAAAAAGTTCCTTATACCTTACAATTATTAGTGATTATCAATGATTCTAATGTTATATTAACATTTTCTGATGTGAAGAAAAAAAGGGCAGAAAAAAATAATGGAGGATTATTCTACACTTAACTTCCTTCACAGGGAAATAGAGAAAAGGAAGACTGTAGAGAACAGAGTTCATTAGAAGAATGCACAGCATAGTCTAGGAAAGTCTAGAAAAGATGATAAATATGGCTTCTTTAAGTCAGGATATGTTGACTGTTAAGTCTGTAAAGTTTCAAGTCTTTTCCGTCTGACTAAAGAAATGTGGCTTTATACCTTATACTCAGGCGCACTGAAGAAAATTCCATTTTCCATCTAGTCAACGACATTTACTTTGCTACAATATTCTAGCTCCCTCATGTTTGGTAGCCTTGTTCCCAGTGTGATTCAAAAGGCCTAGACACAGACTTATTTTCCAAGTAGTCTTCAATTTGTTTTGAAGATTACTGGCCTGATTTATGACTTTGTTATACATGAAACACTTACAGGTGAAATATGCTGTGTGCTGCTCTTCTCCATTCACATCATTGCATTATTTTTAGAGTTGTGGGGTTTTTTTGGGGGGGGGGTTTGGTTTTTCCTTTTTTTTTTCTTTTCCTTTTTTTTTTTTTTTTTTTGGTTAGTTTGTTGGTTGATTGTTTTGTTTTATTTGGGGTTGGGGAAGGGTTTTTTTTTGGTTGATTATTTGGGGGTGTCCTAGGGTGACAGTATCATATCACCACTGTTACGTATTCTTATCATCAGCAGACTGCAGTATAGGACTATATTCCTGCCCAGAGGACAACGGAGTTCCTCCCAACAGACTGTACATAACCAAGGTGACTCCCCCGGGATTCCTTCTTCTTCTTCCCAGCTGTGGTGTGTGCAAAGGGAGCACAGCGGAGAGAAGGAG
>VZRZ01003479.1:58920-78584 GCA_013398175.1 Climacteris rufus | reverse complement strand
TTTCAGCCTATTTTTTTTTTGTGGGGGTGTGTTTATTTTTCTTTTTTCTTCGTTACTTTGGATCTGTGCCATCGCCTGGAACTGACAAGGGGATCAACATTGGAAGGACATTTGTTCTCCCCAGGCCTAGGGAGGCCAGGTGAGGCCTGGGCCAGGGCCCTCGGAAAGCTACCAGACGGAAGGGACTGTCTCTGGGACTTTTCTACTGAGGTTTTGCCTTTTTGGGGATTTATTATCTGATTTATTATCCTTATTTTTTTTTTTTTTTTTTTTATCTTTGCTGTGTTTGCATGCCTATTGTGTGTGAATAAACAGGGATTTTTTTCACTTTCTTCCGAGAGTTTTCTTTTCAGACTTAACTGGGGAGGGGTCTTCCCCCCTAGCTGTTATCTCAAACGATAACAGGGGGGGTCATTTTAATCTGTAGTTTTAACTACATATTTCTTGATGATATTTTGTCTGCAAGATAAGGATCAGTTTTATAGAAGGATATACAGCGGAAGCCTCAATGTATGATTATTTGTTATTATGAACATTCCCTAAACAATTTGGATTTACTTGTCTTTTTACATGCCAATCACAATTTATCAGATTGAGTCGTTGCCCTCATCCTTCACTGACTCTCCATAATGGCATCCACATCATCCAATGTATTTTTCTGATTGCTTCAGTTCGCATAACTTTAAACTACTAACACTTGTTTAATTTTTTTTTCCCTTCTGGAAAGCATGTGAAACCACTAGAGACAACATGCTCCTTAAAGAACTGCAAGAAATAAAGTTGCAACAAAGTAGTTTGCTTCAGTTAAACTATTGACAGAGTTTAAAATAAAATCAATTAAGCAAATCAGAAAGAGTTATTAGCCACATCAAGTCCAAATCATTCTAGTCTGGGTAACTCCCTCTCTCTGCGAAAAGCTAATGTGAATTAAATAGATGAAAGGTTCAATTCTTCTTCTAATTAAATCACAGGATTGGAAATAATCTCATGGTTTTTTGAGATGTATGTATGCAAGTCTAATCACAAATTGTTGTATAGGATTAAAACCAGCAGATACCTCTTTAGTATGTACACAATATAAACATTAAATTGGAAAACTAAAGGTTTGATAAAGTACACAAATAAACTATGAAACAGAGCTTTTAAATATTGAACAACAATAGAATTTAAAAATGGGGAAGAATATTTTATTGAAGTAGCTGCCAGTCTGTTAAAGTTGGAGAACTTTCATGCAAATAATTGGCAGTAAAATTATTACTTCTTTTTTAGATTTTCATGTAGAAATAACAGTTAGACCAAGTCATTACAATATCACCTACAGTAAGACTCCCCAATGAAAATAACAGACACTCTCAGGAGGCTATTTCCATTACTGCTGCTTCCATAAGGCTTCACTGAGACCAACAAAAACATGGATAATAATTCACTAGTACATCTCTGAATTATATCTTATTAGTATCTATGTCACTCGTTTCAAGACATAAATGGATTGGTCACCACCTCTTACTTTTCCCACTGTTGTTTATCACTATAAACTACAACATCAAAATGTAATATTATTATAGATAGTAGAAAATTATATACATGTTAGAAAACAACTCCATCTCACTTTTCTGCTTTTTTCTTCTTTTTTTTTTTTGTGATTTTTTTAAATCTTATTTTGTTATGTGCTTGTTATGAGTGCTTCACATGGGATCTATTTAATTAAGTTTTCTGTAAGTTACTCAGTCTTCTTTGAACTCTGGAAAGATATAGATATATCTCAAGTTACATATATCCCATCTTGAAAATAAATCTAAGAAAGTTTTGAAAAAAAGATCAATCCTTTAGTAGTAATTCTTAGATGAAGTTAAGAAAAGTAGCTTATTTTCAGGTAGCTAAAGCTATAGGTGATGAATCCTATTCTTCATTCTTTAATTCTAAATCTTTGGAAATGAAGGGCAATTGTCTCTACCTTAACATGAAAACTAGCTAGCACATACAGGCTACTCTTCTGTCTCTAACAATTTAAGGAAATTTATCAAGTAGAAATTATCTAATTTAATTTAATATTTTTTTGTATTCTTTAGTCCTTCTGAAGCAAATATACTAGCAATGACTTGTGTCTCTGCTGTTCTTCAGCTATAGCCAATCCCAATTAGCAAATAATTTTTTTCTTATTTGCTGTATTGAAGCACTACTATTCACTTTTTTTTTTCATCTTTGGAAGATATTTTGAGCTATTTCAGTCTTACTTCTAACATATATATTACCTACCAACTAGATACCAAAGATCTAATGACTGTACATGATTAAGAACCATCAGTGGTAGATGGAGTAATTGCTCCATTTTTTCCCTTGCACAATATTACTGCTGAGAGCTGTCTATTCTTTCTGTGGTCCACTGGCAACTGTTAAAATTTATGATACAAAATAAATTGTGGTCTCTAGAAAATACCAGTGGTGGTAGTGGTGTTTATGTTTGTGTTTTTTTGTTTTTTTTCCCTGGGTGTTTTTTTTGTTGTTGTTGCTTTTGTTGTTCAGTTGCTTTTATTAATAAAATCATTATTCATATATTTTAAAGAAAGTTTTCCCAAATTTAAGCAAATGAATGATTTTCCTTTATGTAAGTTTCAAACCACCTCAGGGTTTGTAATAGGCAGGTCAGTCAAAGTATGCTTAAATTACCAATGGCATACTGAAGGAAAGAAATGTTGAATGGGGAGGTGCAAGAATTTTGGTGGTTTATCTTGCCTGTCTTCCAGCACGTACAAACAAGATCTTCAATGTAAGTAGTCTGCTAGATTTTTTTATTGTTCATGGACAGAAATAGTCTCCTGCATAGTGCAACTCACTTGTGTGTATGATATCAATCTTAAAAGGAGATGAACTGCCTCTGGAAATGTCTATTTCCTTTCATGTATCATATAGAGGGCTTAGATGATTAGTTTATTGTGAACGCTTAACTTTTAGCTAGCAGAAATTAGATGAAGTGAATCCAGAACATAATATTTAACTGAAATACAAAACTATGACTGGTCATATTTTAATACTAGCTTCATAAAAAAGATTATAAACTTGACAATTTTAATAAAATGTGTAATAAATACAAATTGAATTCAGGCTTTATGCTTTCATCTGTCTACATGAAGATGTTTTCTGCTATTTGAGATGTGATATATCAGAGACATGTTTGGAGTCTGACAAATTAGACATAGGATTTAGAGGAAACCTGCTCTTGCTTAAACTGGCAGCTAGAGGCCATCTAAAATATAATTAAAAAAATAAAATTCAAAAAATAAAAATTTCCAATGGAAGTACTACTGCTTCTGTTTTCACAATTGAAAGCAGACACTAACAACCACTAGGCTCCAATACACAGTAAAACATGCAAGCACTGTGACTACTCTAAGGACCTTACCAATTGAAAACTGAAGAATTATAACTATAAATGTAGTCTAGCACACTCCAATCAAGGCTATCATTATCTGGAGCCTGTTAAGACCCACACTGAGTGCCAAGATGCAGGCATTGGGTGGACTTTGTGGACTCACTCAGTCCTCTTCCCAGTAGGACAGGGAGATAACTGAAGGAAGATTAAAAGATTCATAGATTTTGTCAACGGTATTTTAACAGGTGAAGCAAAAGGTAGACACACAAACAAATAATAGATAAAAGAAAGAAAATAATTTATTCACTCCTCCCCATTGGCAGGCAGATGTTTAATGACTCCTTAGAAAGCATGGTTATGAGCATGTGTAACAGGTTCTTAGGCAGACAAGTGCAATGAGCACTAATGTCCCTGTCTCCTCCTCCTTGAACTTTTATTGCCGAGCACAACATCATATGATATGGAATATTTCTTTGGTAAATTTAGGCCAACTGACCCAGCAGTGCCCCTCCCACCTTCTTGCCCATCCCCAGACTACTTGTTGTGTGGGAAAAAAGAAAATGGTTTAACACTGTGTAAGCATTTTTCAGCAACAGAAAACATTGGCAAGGACATCATCCAGTCTAACTCCTCTTCTAAAGCAGTCAGGTGAAGCATGTTGGCCAGGACTGTGCCCTGTTGGGCACGGATGGAGATTCTATAGCCTCTTTGCTCAACATATACAGTTTGACTACTTTCACAGTGAAGAAATGTGTTCTCTTGTGTTTAGATGGAATTGTTTCTTGTGTTTTCTGATTATTAGCTCTTGCCCTAGTTACAAACACTACTGAGAAGAGCCTGTCTCCTTCTTTTCCATTCCCTTTCATCCAGTATTTAAATACACACATAAAATCCCTTCTGAGCCTTCTCTTTTCCAGAGCAGAGTCCAAGTTCTGTCAGCCTCTGTTTGTCCTACCCCATCATCAAGGTGGTGATATCAATAGAGATGCAAAACAATATTTACTGCAGTAATGATCCTTTATAATCAACTGCAAAAAAAAAAAAAAAAGCCTTGGAACCACTGACTATAGCCCTTTCAGGTCAAAAGATCCATACTCCAATTTTCAGCTTTCAGGTCTGTCGNAATCAACTGCAAAAAAAAAAAAAAAGCCTTGGAACCACTGACTATAGCCCTTTCAGGTCAAAAGATCCATACTCCAATTTTCAGCTTTCAGGTCTGTACTCCACCACTTTATTTATATATTTCCAATTTATATCTTGCCAGTTTGTCTAGGAGGAAGCAAACTGAGGAAAATGATATTGAATGCTTTGCTGAGGTCTAGTTCAACAAAATCTACTGCTCTTCTGATGTGGACAGAAAAATGTTACTTTGTTATATAAGGTGATAGGGTTAGTCAGGCTAGCTTTGCCTGTGGTAAATCTGTGCTGGCTTTTCCAACCACTTCCTTCATTTGACTTGCAATAGTTTATAAGACAACTTATTTTATTACTTAGCCAGGGGCTGAAGCAAGAACAAAAACAACAGAACAAAACCCACAACTGCTTCAAAAACAGAAATACAAACTGAATGGGATAATAATATGATTAAATTAAAGCTATTTTAGCTTAATAAGTTCCATAAAAATAGTTCTCATTATTTTTCTTATGTTTTAATTTTATTTGTTCATCAATCCATCTATTAGCATAAATACGTAATTATTAACTTCAAAATCATTCAGTGAGTCACGTAGATTGACCTTTTAATTGCTACCATTCATCTCAAACTCCGTTTTATTAAGACCAAAGGGTTGGTTTATAATTCACCAATGAGGAGCACTAAAGAATCCACACTGGCTCAGTTTTGGCAATTAAATGGATTTAATTTTATTTTGTGAATTCTAAAATATAATATATGTCATTAATTTGCTTTTTCTACGTCTCTAAATCATTCAATTGGCTTCTACGCAATTGCTATGCCCAAGGAACCTCAGGAAAAAAAAATCTTTAGAAAATCAATTTCTGATAAGGAAGAAGGCTGTTTCAGGATTGCTTTACTGTCCCTGAAGTAAAACTGTTGATCTAAGTAGAGGCAGCATTCAGAATCTTTCTTCTCTTTTAGAACACTAAGCCAATTATTTTCTGAATACGCAAGCAATATAATCAATGAAAGATAAAATATTTCAGCCTAGTCATAGCAAGAATGCAATACATGATTACAGAAGTTGGACAGGGAGGAAATGAGGAAATATATATATCATACATCTTAATTATTGTTTTTTATCCATAAACAGGTGAAAAAAAGTGATAATTTAAGTTTTTCAGCTGTCTATAATTTTGCAAAGAATATGAATAGGAAAACAATATTTACTTTAATATTAGTATGAATTTCTGAAATTTAACTTTCAGACAAGTGTGTGTTTAAACTGTACCTAACAGCATACTTTCAGGATGTTAATTTGCTGCCATATCAAATTCTTTAATGTGTCAAAATTTAGGTATTTTATACTGTTATGCTAATACTTATTTGGTGGAAGTTAGAGAGTGACTCATAAGAAATAATTCTGTCAAATTTTAGACTCTTAGTCTTTATCCTTTTGTTTAACTCTTGTCCTGGTTTCACAAACCAGAACGTATTCTCCCTTTACACTGTTTGGGCAAAAATGAATCCTTATAAAAATATTATTGAACACTTGTCTCAAAAAAGTTAACATAATCTCCTGACAGATCTACCTCTATTTATCTGTCAGGAAGCACTGAGAGCAGAGATGTGTTGTAAGTCCTATACCTCTATGGTCCTTCACCCCCAATCAAAACTAGAGGCAAGTGCTGTCCGAGAGCTCAGAAACAGAAAATCTTCTCGGTAGCTATCTGCACTTATGTTAAGGTCCATTTATTAAAGTTATTTAAAAATTCCTCTGCCCGAATTAAGGTGCAAATGAGACCATATGCCAGTGATAATAGTATGGAATTTTTTTTTTTGATAGTAAATATGAGAGACAGAGAAAGAAAGTAAGATAAAGTAATAGAAAAAGATGTGGGGAGACAGAGTGACAGAGAAGATTAGAGAAAATATCACCAATCCACAGATCCCAATGATGTTCGTTGATCCTCTGATCCATCTGGTCTTCTTGGTGGTGAGGGTTCCCCCAGAAACACAGAACCCAATAGATTAATATATGTACAGGCCAGGTAGGAAAATGTAAGCACCTCCCCCAGGGAGGGCAAGTTTCCCATTGTCTCTTGCAACACACTCTGATCTATTGCATCACTTAACATCACATGCAGTCCTGTGGTGCCAGGCTTCAGGAATGAGTCTGGGAGGCACTTCATGCGGTCTGATGGATTATGATGCCCCCTCAGCTGTCTCTCACATGAATGTCCCATGGATGTAGCCCTTTTGGGGTTGAGTCAGTTTGTGTAAGGGAGGATGGGTGTTCATTGCCTCCGATCAGAGGTTACACCACACATCTGAAACCCCCTTCTCACCTCTCGGTTGGGGGTGAAATCTGTGCAAATCTGCTCTTAGCAAATGGGTCTGTGGGATGTGGCCTCCCCCACCCCAAACCCAGCCAGGGATGATTCTCAGCACAGCTGCTAGGTTTGCTTCCTTGTAGATGCATTCTCTTCCCTCAGCCTTGTTTCTGCTTCCTAGACCCGAGATGATTGAAAATAGGTTTCCCTTTATCTAATCTAGGCTGCTCAACTCACAATCCAAAGTTCCAGTCAGTCATCTTCAGGATGGGGTGGTGGTCATGCCTTCTTTATACAATTTTGTTATAATGGGCAAAACTTCACAACAGTGTTTAAGGCATGAACTGTTTCAGTCTCTGAAAACTTGTTTTTCTAATGAACAGAGCAAGGCTCATCTTTTCTTACTAAAATGCAGATGAACAATAACTACTCCCAAAAGCGGGAATAACTAACAAGTTTCTATGTATTGTGATATTTGAAGTGAGCCTGGTGAACCTGGAGACAAGCAAAGTCAAGACCCTGAATTTTGTAAGAATGACCTTTCAACTGTTTAAGAGCTGGTGAATGAGATCCACTGGGTAACTGTCCTTAAGGACTGAGGGGCTGGCCAAAGCTGGCAACTCTTTAAGGCCACTTTTCTCTGAGTATAAGAGCTCTCTACCCTGGTGTGTAGGAAATCAAGTAAGACAGGCTGGAAACTAGCATGGCTGAGCAAGAATCTCCGCCTCAAACTGAGGTGTAAGAAAGAATGCATGACCAGAAGAGGCAGGAATAGGTGATCTGGAGACATCGTGATCTGGAGACCAGATGTGCAGATGACATGAAGTTGAGCAGTGCAGTTGACATGGACAAGCTTGAGAACTGACCCCATGAGAACCTCATGAGGTTCATCAAGTCCCAGTGCAACATGTGTTTCTTTTCTGTCCGCCTGCTACTCGCAGTGGAGCAGATATCCATGCTACAGCCTATGGGGAACTCTGTGCTGGACCAGGTGGGCATGCCCCAAATGAAGTTGCTGCTTGAGGAGAGAAGTCCATGCAGGTGCAGGTTTACTAACAGGACCTCTGGCCCACAGGAGACTCACACCAGAAAAATCTATTCTTGAAGGATTGTACCCTGTTGAAAGGACCATGATGAAGCAGTTCATTCGGAACTGCAAACTGTGGGAAGGACCCATGCTGGAGAAATCCAGGAAATACTTGTTGCAAAGTCTCCACCTCTCTCGGTTGAACACTTCAACCATTACAGATAAACATAGTCTCTATGAACTTGAGCCATCTCAGAAAAAATAATTTTAATTCTGTTTTTCCACATCCTCTTTGAATACTTGTACCAGTGTGCTATTGAAAAAGAGGGATAAAATATGTATATTCACATTCACTGTTCTTCAAAGGAGACAGGAAAATTTGGGCAGAAATGGGAAGTAGAATGATGAACCTATGTAGTTTCTTTAATTTTTTCATTTATTGGGAAGTGAAATGAGAACACATTTGTCACTGGATTTATGTGGAAGGATTAGAATCCTTTTGGCATATATATAGACAGAATACACAATTAAATGCAAATGCAATGTCCAGAATGGATGTAGACAACAAAAGAAATCTATACAGATTCATCCCTCTGAATGCAAGGAATATTTCTGATACCAAAAGAAAAAACTAGTATAGTATTCTGATGGAAACCCTTCAACCATTTCTAATTTTTTAGATTTTTAGATCTAATATTGCAGAAACACAAAGAATTTTAAGATAAAGCAAGCCCCAGTAAATTTTGCAAGTTTATATTATAAAATTACAACAGAGAGAGGAAATTTATTTGAGAAAATTATAGGAGCAGAAATCGTTTTTTGCCTAATAATATTCAATACACTGAATAATAGTACCACACAGGAATGTATGCTCTATGAATATTTGTGTCTACAGTTAATGGTCTTCTTTCCAAGACAGGAACTGGTTTATATATTTTTAACCTTTAAAGTATATTCTTTTTGCCATTTCTTTTTATTATTATAAATGGATTGCATCATAAACTTATGAAAAGGATACTTGTTTTCTTTCTTCACTAAGAGAACACTTTGACAATGAGACTAGGCAATGACAATGAGACTAGATTCTAAATACTATAAATTTCTGGATTTTAGTGCACTCTGTGCACCCTCTATTCTATATAACATCCAGTCAAATCTAATAATGGTTTACTAACAATAGTATTTAAAGAATTCAGGAAGGATTAATTACAGCAGTACTCAGAATTTTCAAATCAAATCATCACAGATTTAAAAAGTGAAGATGTTATTTAGACACCTGTCTGATTTTTAATGTCTTCTGCTCAGTTTTTTTGTTTAACCTTAACCAAGACATCTTAAAAAATGCATGTAACAAGAACATGCCTACATTTAATTTCGGTTTAATGATACATGTGTATTGTATGCAATTGTTAAATTCTTATTTGTTGACCATGGGTAAGAAAACAGACAATCTAAGCAGATGTCATTGAACATGGGAATCAGTAAATGCTCTGCAGACAGTGTTTGCAGAAACAACCACATTTATCTCTTCTATCTCTGATGCATTAATGGACTCAGAATCTGCATTTCAGTTGTTTCTATCCAGTCAGTGAGATTTGTTAATGTCTTCTTGGGACACTCACAGTTTACTTGGAGGATAAGAAGAGCTATGAATTTTAGACTTCTTCAAAACTATAGTTTTTGGAACTAAAAAGTAAAATCCTTGGTTAAAAATTATGTGCTTGCTCAGATCCAGTTTTGAGGGGAGATTGTTGGTTTTCTTCCTTGGGTTTGTTTTTTTTTTTCCTGCACTTGTTTGTTTTTGGGTTTTTGTGGTGGGGGAGAGGGTGTTTCTTGTTGTTTGGGCTTGGGTTTTTTTGTATTTATTTTCCAAACAAGTCACATTCATATAAGTGTTGCAATAGTGGCATATTCAGTGGACCAATACTTACAAACAAAGCTATTAATTTTTTCATGGATTGCAGTGTTGACTGCATGAATACACAGTAAAGTTTCATAGGCTTTTTACACACTGTAAAATATGTAAGATTTTCCAGATAATAGATGTTGCATATTGCTATTCCTAAAGGATTTTTTTTATTCCTTTAGTCACTATTCACTTCCACTTCTTGCTTTTCATTAGAGAGATTTTTGATTGTTGTCTGGGAAGTCATAGTTAGTGCAAATAGAAGCAAAGGACTATCTATACCAAGGATTTAAAAGGGTGCTTCCTCCTATCAGTCACATTGTCCTTTGAGAGTGCATTTTAGCTTTAATTTTTAAATTATAATTTGCAAACCAACTGGAATTTGAACTCTGCCTGAATAACATTAAAATATATATGTAGGACAAAAATAGTGATTTTGTAAAAATGTCAGTTTTTTTGGTGTATTATCATATGTGCAAGTATGTAGACTTTGACCAGTCCCCCACCAAATTAAAGGCAGATACCACAACACACGTTTTTGGCACCCATCTATGTTCACTAAAGATGCTAAATTACAAAATTTAAATGGACCACAGTGTTATTATTGATAAAGACAAGACTGCACAATGCATATTCAGGCAATATAAATAAAAAACAGACCTTAGTCTATTCTCACAGATTTGCGTGACTGCAGGAATATACTCTGACATATAATGGGAAGTATTTTGTTCATAAACAGTTACACAGCATTTCAGCAACAGTGTGAAAATAAATACCTCAGTAATTTCTCAATGGTTTTAATCTTAAGGAATAAACAAGTGTAAAAGTCATGTTAACAATACAGAAGGTAGCTGAATTCCAGTATTATGTAGAGATTTTAAAACGGCAGGTTTTGCCAGTACTTCATAAAAGCAATTTTTCAATAATAAGAGAAGAAGAAGAAGAAGAAGAAGAAGAAGAAGAAGAAGAAGAAGAAGAAGAAGAAGAAGAAGAAGAAGAAGAAGAGGAGGAGGAGGAAGAAGACGAGGAAGAAGAAGCAGCAGCAGAAAAATAATTTGATAATGTGTATAGTTAGAAGGATGTAATGGAAATTTGTACTCACAAGCATGCAGTGAGTTCACAAAGACAAACACTGAAATATGACAACAGGATTTAATGATTTTGGACTGGGCTGTCATTCAGCAAGACCTGGACATGATAGAGTTGGGTGTAGAGGAACTGTCTGAAGTTCAACAGGGTCCTGCACCCGGGGAAGAATAATCCCCTGCACCAGTAGAGGCTGGGTGGTGCCTTATCTGTTAGGACCTAAAACAGAAGCCACAGGAAATTAGGAGAGTAAAAAAGTGTCTATATTTACTGAAGGGCCTTCAAGGTACATTTAGGGCATACAGAACCCCCCTAGGGGCTACACCCAAAATGGACAATGGGTCACGGGATTTTGTACTTTTATAAGTTTGGTATGTTTGCATATTGGGGTTTACTCTTCCAGTTACAGCTTCAGGTAATGAAGTCATTTACCCCCAGTTTCCTCCCCCCATCCCACTTTTTGTTTACATTTTTTGGGGCCGGAGGCTGTAAGATGTCCTTGGGTCTCAGACCTGGAGAGGAGTTATTTTGTCTAACAAATGAGAAAACAGTAGCTAACACTCTGTATATGGTGCTTAGAGTTACACACTAAAGAATTACAGAATTACAAATGTATGAAAAATATAAAAGCTAAAATCCTAAGGCATCAGGGGGCTGATCTGCTGGAAAGTAACTCTGCAGAGAAGGGCCTGGGGGTCCTGGTGGACAACAAGCTGTCCATGAGCCAACACTGTGTCCTTGTGGCCAAGAAGGCCAATGATATACTGTTGTACATTAGGAAGAACATTGCCAGCAGGTCAAGGGAGGTGATTCTGCTCTTCTACTCGGCCCTGGTGAAGCCACATCTGGAGTGCTGTGTGCAGTTCTGGGCTCCACAGTTCAAGAGAGACATGGAGTTACAGGAGAGGGTCTAGTGAAGGGCAATGAAGATGATTAGGGGACTGGAGGATCTCTTATGAGAGCTCCATCTGTATATGAGGAAAAATTTCTTTACTCTGAGGGTGATTGAGCACTGGCACAGGCTGGCCAGAGAGGTTGTGGAGTGTCCTTCTCTGAGGATACTCCAAACCATGTCTGGACATGATCTGATGCAACCTGATCTAGCTGAACCTGCTTTATGAGGGGGGTTGGACCACATGTTCTCCAGAGGTTCCTTCCAAACCTCTGTTGTAAGATTCTATGATTTGAAAAACAGTCTAACCGGTTTTATGAGCAGCAATAGTCAGTCATACATGCTAAAATACGAGTAATCGCTTTTGAAGCTTTGGGGCATAGGTTAGTCTCTGAATTGCTGAGAAAAGATCTTTCCCTTTATTACAACAGTACAGGATTGGCCAGATGCATTATGGGACTTGGGGAGTTCTTTTGAAATATCAGGACATTGTACTTCATGGAGCTTTATTGAATGAAAAACACACCATATACTTGAGAAAATAAATGGTGTGTATTAGAATATTTGCATATATACAGAACTGTGGCAAAATTTTCTCCCAGATGCAAAAACAGACAAGTAAACTCCTTTAAATTCACAGGTTTACTATGCCAGCTGATTCATGCTGAAGGATGAACATAAGGGAAACAGTAACATTGTGCAACTGAGTTGATGAGAAATTTGATTCCGGGTATTGTGCAACATAAAGAAAAAGATATATCTATATAAGACACCAAAACCCCCAATATTTTATGTAACAAATTAAATTATTTTAATGTCATTTTATATTGAATGCATATACTTACATGTTTTCTCTCTTATCTTTTTAATCTCACATATTTTAAGGAAACAGTTAATAAAATAGTGTTTTCATGAGAAAGGATTTAGTCTATGGTAAAATTAGTGTCAAAATGTCCTCAAAGATATTCCAAAGTATTTATTTATTTAGGTAGAACTGGTGGGATAGTAATAAATAAAACAATAATAAAAATAAACCAAAAGACATTTGTATTTTAAAGATTTATTTATTCTGATATGGTTACATTTTGAAGCCCACTCTCAAGCAATTAAAGTACCTGAATATAAAGTTAGATGTTTATTGGGTTTTGTTTTTTGTTTGTTTGTTTTTTTTTTTAAGATTAAGCGAAATATTTCATAATGGCCTAAACATGACGTTTGTTATTTTTATGACTAAAAATTGGGTAGAAAATAAGAAAAATTTTGGAATAAAATTAGCAAGGTTGCAATATTTAATTTTTAGCTTTGTTTTTAGACAAAAGCATCTAGTAGTTAATATTTGAATTCAGAATATTGTTTTGTTGTTACATTTTTAATTGGGTGGTAGGTGAGAGTGTTATGAGGATGTAGGAGAAGAAAATCCTTTTCTGACTATGTAGGTAATGATGATGACTTTTATTTTGTCCCATAAGTAGTGAATCTCAAGGTTGCATGGAAGATTGTTCAAGTGCAAACATTGGCATTTGTGGTGACTGAAGTGTGCTCTGAGGTGTAGAATTCACACATCATACTTTGACCTGGACAGGATGAAGGCATAAATCACTATGGCAGGATAGCATGCAGACACCTGGCCTAGAAGAGGGGTGTGTGGAGTGCGGAACACCCAAGAACAGCATGTTTAGAAAACATAGTCATTAGAGGGTGAAGCAAACTGGAGATGTGAGCCAGTTATCTACGGCTTAGTGTAAAATGGATTGTGAGCTAGAGTTTTTTCTTGGTTCTGCCATTTCTTTTGAACTAGCTAGCAGTGGTGATGTTTCAGAAGTTTGATAATGAAGAAAATATTTTTTTTTTCCTCTCTACATATGCAGTCTAGGATGCAATCTGGCTATAACAATTGACGGAACAGCTTCTCAAACTGTGTATTGGCAAATACACTCAATCTCATGATGAGAATATTTCAGCATGTGGACTCTAATGACTCTAACTAGATTTTTTTTTCTCTGTCTTGTGGGAGAACTAAAAAGGGAAAGGGGAAAGCAGGTATCATATTTGAAAATAAATATATTTGCTAGCACAGAAATTTACAGTGAAACTACAAGACTGAGCTTTGCCCAGCTGTGCAGAAGGAATAATTTGATGGGAGGAAAAATGAGTTCCACACCAATATTTTTCTACATCTCGCTGCAGCACTAGCTCCTGTTACACACAAAGTGAATAAATATTTCTTCTTCTCTGTCTGGGATTACAAGGAAGACTGGACCATGAACTTTGATGCTGTACAGCCAGCATATAAATATATAATATATATTTAAACATTGAGCTTTGTAAAGTTCTTAAGGGGCTCTTGAACACAAAGGTGACAGTGCTGACTATTGGACTACTCTTTCATAGATGTATTTAGTAATAGCCGTAATTATATAAAGAAGAGTGGAATAAACATGAACAACAGTACTATCCAACAATGTTTGCATATGTATTTGAGGCAAGCTATCAAAATATTAGGTAAGGATCTTAATTCAATAATTCTTAATCCACTGAAGCACTTTCCAACAGCTTAAATAGAAAAAACATAGTTTTGGTCCATAGAAATTAGTGGCAGTTTGCTACATGATTTATGCTAAGAATCTATCTAGATTTGTGTAGAATAGGGAATGTTTTCTGAAATAAGAACTTTTTCAATACAGTAGTGGCTGAATTAAGAAATCTGGGAACAATGTTTGACAGACAGGAAAATAGGTTTAATATGTTCATGAAAGTTTGTTAATGGAGTTTCATTTTATGATTGTTTTCAAGTTTTTGGGGTCCAATAATATTCCATTTGTTGAAGGAGAGAACAAGGACATACTATCTATCTGCATTTAAATTCATGGAAATAAGACCTAACATATTCAGTATAAATCGTGGTAAACTGGCAGGGTGAAAATCACAGAGAGTATTTTTCAGATCATTCTGCTTCAGACTGATCATTAAGCTGACACACATTTCATTTCAGGTTTGTATTTTAAAATACTTACAACAGCTGTGTGGTAGAGATTTACAGATTCTAATTTTCATTATATTGTGAATAACGAGCATTGAATATTTAATATTTTTGTATATCATTCTCTGTCATACTTTATAAGGGTAAAAAAGAGAGAAATACAGACTGTCTTTTTCATTTTCAGTCTTTATTTCCATCAAGTTGTTCTCAAAAAGCTGATGAGTATTCAAGAAGTGATGGGTGTTTAGAAAAAAAAGTACTACCAAATAAACATTGAAAGTCTGTTGCTGTTTTTCTATAAAAATGAAATCAACTTTTCAGTAAAAGTTATCCTATTTTGAAATGCATTTATTCATCCCGAATATAATAAATGTAATAAAATCAAGTAATACATTGGCATACTCAATGACAGACATGGTACATTTTTAAACTGTTTTAAATAGTTATTGTGATAAGAACATGGTAAAAAAACCCAAATAAATCACACTAGAATTAAAAAAATAAAACCAACCAAACAAACAAAAAAAAACCCAAACAAAAAACAAGGAGAAAATGAGTGGGATGAAATAATGAATCAACATACAGGTCTTAATATTTTTTAGCTGGCTTCTTCATTTCTTCAAGGGTTAACACAGTGTTTTTAATTTGTTGTGCACTCTGCCTGTTTCTAAAACACTACAGTCCTGTTTGATCTTATATAAAATACTCCTAGATAGAAGTAAAAGAGTTATGTAAAAGAATATACTTGAATAATCAGAGGTAAAAAGCAACTGACAGAGAAAAGAAGGACTGTTTGGAAGTGACAGATAATCTGCAACATTATTTCTCATCAGCATGCTTTTTCCTTATTTTTTAAGTACTTAGATTGATGCCTTATCTGGGACTACCTTAAATTAGAAGCCACATGAAATCAAGAGAGTAAAAAAAGTCATTATATTTATGAAGGGTCTTCAGATACATTTAGGGCAGACAGAACCGCCCCCCTCCCAAGGGCTTCACCCAAAATGGACAGCGGCTTACAGGTTTTCATACTTTTGTAAGTTTGGTATATTTGCATATTGGGGTTTAGTCTTCTAATCACCGCTTCAGGTAATGAAGTCATTTGCCCCCAGTTTTCTCTCCTGATCCCACTTTTGTTCACATTTTTTGGGGCCCGAGACAGTAAGGTATCCTTGGATCCCAGACCTGGAGAGGAATTGTTTTGTCTGACCAAAATGGGAAAGCAGTAGCTAACACTCTAAACAGAGTTTAGAGTTATACACTAAAGAATTACAGGATTACAAATATATGAAAAATAGAAAATCTAAAATCCTAAAGGCATCAGGATGCTATGTTTAGTAACCAGGGGAAAAAAAAATAAGGTAAGGAAAACATAATTTTTAATCATTATGTTTTCTGTGTTCAATAGTAGAGCCCAGAACATCCTTTCTTTAAAGAAAATCATAGTATAAGTAGGTAAAATAGGTGAAATAAGTGAGTTTTCTAGTTTACATGTGATGCTTATTAGATAGAATAACATATCTAATAAGTGCAGTAATATAAAAGTTGTGAGTGTACACATAACTTAGGAGCTTTAAACAAACCAGCTATATATGTGCATATTATTTCAATTCAGTAATTTATTTCAGAATGGCATAGCAGCTTTATTTTGAGGAGTATTTCAGTAACAAGTCAGCTTGCCTATCTTCTCATTTCATTAATTATGAAAGCAAAATGTAATTGTTACTGAATCACAGCTACATCACAATTTGAAATTTTAATTTGAATGGATCAGAAGACTGTCATGTCGCAGCTAGGACTTGTGAAAAATGGGGAAATAGCTATCTTTTATTCGTATTGAGAATTTGTCTTAGTAGGAAATAAAGTCTGGAATATTGAAAATTACAGTATGGAATATTCTACTAAAAAAGGTGAGGCAAGAAAAATTAATTCCTTCAATATCATGTAATAAAGCAATACCACAAACAAAATATCATTATTCTAAAAGAAGTAGTTTGAGGATACTTATTCAGAGAGAGAAGAAATCATATTTCAGTGGCACCTGAAATAGAAATTAGGATTAAAACTATTTCCATTAAGTAGTATTCAGGGACGTATTAAAATATCCTACCCAATAGCTTCCAACCGAAGTAAATTGCATATAAAAACTGGGCAGAGAGGGAATTGAAGTACAGGGAGAAGGCATGTTTTATGGACTTTCAGACAAACCACCAAGAGCAAGATTTTGATCTGGCCGGACTGAGGATGCTCAGAAAATAACTATATTCAAAGCAGTCATCTAGATTTCTACTATGGTAGAAAGGAGCACTCATTGTAAAGTAGATGAATTGGACCCATAGTATCTTTTCTCCTAATTAATGAATTGAAGGAACATCAAATGACTGTGTTAGATGCTTCACTTGTCCAACATGAGATGGATCCTTGACCCTCTACATTATTTGTTGGACAGTACTGTGTCTAATAGTGATGGAACACAGGACAAAAAATAAAATTAATATATAGCTAATGATAGACAAACAAAATTTTGTAAGTACTTATTTTGTTTACAGCAACAGAGAAATTGATATCATGCATTTTCTTGAGGTAGGTAAAAAGACCTGAGTCTCGAACTGAACTTCCTTTTCTTTTAATCATCACTGTTAAGTGGTTTCAAATGTATTTTTATAGTAGTCTCTTTCCACCGATGTAAGAATCTTGACTGTAAAAGACTTAATGAAGGAGTCTGATGATTCTGGTGACATGTACCTCTGCAGAAACTCATCAAGAAGTTTTTTTCACACTTTTTATTTGATCTTTCCTTGGAAATAATTCAAAATTTAACATAGATGCATCCATTGATTTTCTTTTGTTGTGCTTGTCATGATGCTATTATGGGTCAAGTCACCAATTCAGACCCATTATAAATGCCAGTGGACATTTCTGAGATGTTGTGACAGAGGGATGTTGAAAATCAGGAAAGCAAAGCACCATAAATACAAAGGAAGAAGTGTTTTATTTCCTAGATAGCATATACTTTTCTGTTCATGTTCACCTCCTCATATGACAGAAGATGTGATGGAATTATTTTTCATTGCTAAATATATCCTTTTTTTTTTTTTGCCACTAAGAAGTTTTATAGAATTCAGTATGTTTCCAACTAAAAATTTAAGGTTAACTCCTCTCTTTGGAAAATGTTTTGAAGTATTTGCCAAAGCTTCAGAGTTTTCTCTTGAAAAAGTATCTTTATAAGCAAATTATTTTTCAGTAATTTTCATATTCAAAAGAACTCAAAAACTTGAGGGAATTGGCTTTTTTCATCATTACAGAAACTTTTCCTAATCTGACATTTCTTTCCTAAACACAGCAGTTAGTGATTTTGATCATGCAGATAACATTCTATGACAAGGCTATTCCTTTGTTAACTTTTCCATTGCAGTGTAGAATGGCAATTACTTGATGAATATTGATGTGTATACATAGGTATGGCTGCTGTACAAAAGTCTTATAGCACTAAGTAAAATAGTTAATAATTACTTGGTAAATATAAAAATCTGGATAATATTTGTTTCCTTTTTTTCACATTCTATGAAAATGTATATAAGTCTTATTCTGCTGCTTGTGTGATTCGATATTATTTCAACATTTAATCAAAATATCATAAATTATTTTTCTTAGGACAGGTAATATTTTAGATTAAAATTTTTGAATGTGTCTTTCCTATGCATTTCAATGGGATTTTAAGCATTAAATGTGAATTAATAATATACATACTTCTCTGGATTTTATTCTTTATAAAGCACAAAGCAAAGCCACCTAACCTATTCAGGGTTCCAAAACTTCTAACGAAAATTCAATGGGATTTAGGCTTTAGACAAGTATCAGAAGAAGAATTACTGTTCCTATAATTTTAGTTCCCAATTTTGTGGAATTCACAGCATTTAGTAACCATATTTTATATCCATTAAAATATTCCAGAGTAAAACCTAGTTCCCTTAAAAATATACACTTCCATAATGAAGCCTTCTCTATTAAGAGAAAAGCATTGTAGGCTCCTACTTACTTTTACTCAGAAACTTAGACAGACTGAAACATAGTCAGCTGTCCTGATGGATAGGGCAGGGAACCATTACACTCTTATCTCTAGATGTGCTACAATTCACTGATTACTGAGCGGTCTTGGGAGGCATTAGGAAAAATTCTAATGGGGGTTGTTTGTGGCTTTTTTACCCTTTTTATTAAAGATATAATGATTTTCCTTTGTCAACAGGGATTAAAAACATGACAGTGTTCCCAAGGGTCCACACAACTCCTTGACAATAAACAGAAATAAAGAGAGAAAAATATATGTGAATCTATTTTCCACTGTATCTCTTCCCAGAGATACAGACTCAGATTGCTAATAAGTTTTAAACATTCGGAACTGAAAGGAGAATTAAGAAAATTGATCTGCCATTGATTCTGCATGGACACTTATGCATGTTCTGTAGTCTGTGGAGAAAGGCAGAAATGCACATAGGATTATTCAGCCCGCATGCAATCTGAACCATAATTCAGATATGTCTCTTTTACATGGTTGATTATAAAATGGATCTAAGGGGACATGAATGGGAATGCTGACCTTTGAATTTATTAGAAGCAAGTATACGAAAAAAACACCCCATCTTTCCTTGAACAGAATGGGACATTTTTATGGAACTCAGAATTCTTTCTCGTCTTGATAACAATCATAATTAAGAATGATGATTTTAAGACCAATAACACCTTCTGACTACAACACAAGACAATAGTTCACATACCAAAAAGCTATATAGCGTATAGTTGAGTCTTAAATTTGTATAAACTTTACTATTTTATTTGACTACTTCATGGTTTATATCTGAACATATTTTAGGGATATTTTATTCCCTTCCCCTTCCCCTTCCCCTTCCCCCACCTTCCCACACCTTACCTTCCCACACCTTCCCACACCTTCCC
>VZRZ01003479.1:0-57179 GCA_013398175.1 Climacteris rufus | reverse complement strand
CCTCCAGGTATAATTGCTAAGAAGAGGAAACACCTGAGCATCTGAGGACTAAACTCATTAGAGAAAAAACCCCTCCCCTGGTTCCCCTTACGATCTGGGCGGAGAGAGAGGGCTGTGAGGCTTTTGGGGGAGGGTGGGGAGGATGGGAGGACGGCAGAGGAAGAATGTTTAGATGTTCCCTTGTTTTTGCTTGCTCCTTTGACTCTGTAATAAATTCACTTTATCACTTAGAAGCACTGACCTTGTCTCAGTCTGATTTTTCTCCTCTGCCAGCATGTCTTATCATGGTTAGTAACACAGTTCAATTCGGAAGGGGGAAAAAGAGCGGTATTAGTGGGGCCTTGGCTGTTGGCCGGGGCTAAACCACTACAGATGAATAGGAAATAAATGATCCTTAGGATGCAGGAAGAAAAAGAAAAGTTCATCCCAATTTTTGCTTTGTTTCAACTCATCTTAGACACAGCCATTACCATTAAGTTTATTCCTTCTAGAAGATTCTTACAATTCTATCAAAGCATTTACTAAAAGTCCATAGAGTTGTTTGCAGATTTAGAATTCATACAATCATTAATCTTAGAACAGACCTCTAAGATAATTGAGTCCAAAATGCAGAACACCTAAAAATATTCTATGTTGAAACTATACAAATGAGATGATATTGTTGTCATACAGTCAATGAGATAATTACTGTCCCCAACTACAAAATTCATCATTTTTGAAACAGGCTATGGCTTGAAAGCTGAACCATAAGTACACCATGGATAAAATTTTTATTTTAAAACAGAAGATCCATCAAAACGTATGCTGCTACCAGTAATTTGAGACTCTAACATATTGTACAGTAACATGTATAGTCATGTATACCACACATACAATGTTTTTCATTAATGGAAAATGGATGTGAAAGGGAGGTAATCAGGATGTTTCTATGTAGATCTTTACGTCAAGTTTAAATTGGTGTTGAAACCTATCAAAGGTTCCTAGGATAAAAAAAATCTATCTGTTAGTTTAATTTGCTGTGTCTGATGACCTTTTGGGTAAACTATACAATGTTTATGGATATATGTGGTATGAATACATACTTTTTTTAACAAAAGAGTTTTCTGGCTCTGGGAAATTAATTCACAGGCAATGGAGGTACAGAATTTCACATACACCATAATATTATATATTTCTCTGATATTAAAAAAAGAGAAAAAAAACTATGCAAAGAAGGTTTAACTTTAATTATGTTTTTATCAAATCTGTTTCTGTTAAAATCATTACTGAAATATTTTCCATCCTAGGAAAAATTGACTCCAATTTAATTGCAATTACATGATAAAGTTTTTCAAGAAAAACAGTAGTGTAAATTTATACAGAATTCTACTTCTTCCATTTAAAAATAAGGAAAATAAATCATGTTATTTCTGAAATATTTTCATAAAGTAAATCATACCATTAACATTTCTTTGTCTTACCTGAATTTCCTACTTTGTTGACCCATAATACTAATTACATAATACTGATATTACTAAGTCAACTAAGGATCAATTTTTATATTTTAAAAATACTGGTATTATATTTAATACTCAGGGAAAACATACGGTAAAAGTATCTGAAATGAAATATGGAATTTAAGGAAAATATAGCTTAATAAAGATGAAAAGACGAAATGTTTGGGAATATTGTTTGTCAGACTGTGAATTCCATCTGGTTTCAAACACTGTACATTTTCCTATGACTTTCATTTACTATTTTTACATTGTGCTAAAATTACCTTTGGGCTTTGGTACAAAAAATTTGTAGTGTAAGTTTGGCACCAAATAAAAAAGACTGAGAAAAGGTGATGGAACAATCAAGAGTCATTAATGATGAATGACCAGTGGTCCTGAATATATAGGTTTTCAACTGGGCTGTTGACTTTGAATGATATTGAGTATAAAAGTCAGGGTTTGAAGTGGAGCCTTTGATTTCCCCAGTGGAAACATTTAGGGACATTCCTTTCTAAACAAGGGATGGATCACTATGACATGGAGGAAAGAGAGATCAAGATTCTGAAGAGCAATCAGCTCTGCTAATGATTTTTATATTTTTCTTGGACCTCTAACTCTCCAGCACCATAAAAGGTGAAAGCCTGAGAGATTAAGAGATGCTTTTACAGGTCTGCTCTCACTGTCTCCCTATTAATCACACACAAAGACTTTAAGCAGAACTGAAATCTATGGGGGAAAAAAAAGTAGTTTGAGTGGTGCAAGGCTCAGGAGGGCTGTGACACCCCTCCTGAGGTTTAAGATTGCTAAGAATTTAGAGGGGTAGACATGCTGAACAATGGAAGAGAAGCTGACAAACTGACAAACACAAAAACAAAACTGAAGTAAACCAGAAGAGGAAGACACTGATACCATCAACATTGCTCCTTGTCTTAACAGGAGCTTGTATTTTTAGCATTTAACCATAAAGACTTATCTCCTTTACTGTACTCAGAAAGACTGCTCAGGGTTCCTTCATCAATAGGAAGGACTAAAAAAAAATCAAGAAAGTGGAGCAGAATTAAGATAGCTCAGTCTGTATATTATATTTTTAATGGCATTATTATTTTCCTCGTTAATTATTTTAATGGAAGAGTATGGATTTCTGATGTATAAGTTTCATTTTAACTGAAATATCCATAATTTTTGCTTCAATTGGATTAGCAATAAATTATTTTATCCATAAATTGTGGTGGTTTTTTGCCAACTACAAAATTCT
This sequence comes from Climacteris rufus, assembly GCA_013398175.1. Lineage (NCBI taxonomy): Eukaryota > Metazoa > Chordata > Aves > Passeriformes > Climacteridae > Climacteris > Climacteris rufus. Next base: position 54,449 of record VZRZ01003479.1, on the reverse strand, counting down.
GATCTTAACAAGTTGGGAAAGCATAAATTAATTCCAAGGTATTATTTCAGAATGGATTTTCTTTTCTGGTTTTGTGTGTATCATTCAATAGAATGTAGTAACATAAGTTAAATTAGCTGGTGTAGTTAGGACTATTTTTCATTAATAGTCTGAAATATGTGAAATGTGCAAAATGTTTATGTTATCAAAATCAGCTAGAAGCAGAGTACTGTATCTTCTGATAGGACTCTTCCATTCAAAATCCAAGGAAGAATGCAATGACAAAATCAGTACAATTTGCTCACTACCATCTTGTTTAAATTCCTGGAGTGTTCTGTTGAGACTGTAAGATGTTTTAATGCAGATAGAAAACATCAATGCCCTGAAAAGGCTGAAATTATGGTAAAATGAAAAAGACTATGTAAAGGGTGGAACTCAGTCTTCTTGGTATTCTGCAAAATCTGTTTTTAACATGGGATTTTGGGAAATCACGATCATGCAGCTGGGCAGATACTGTAGCTTAGTTAATTAACAGGTTTTTTCTTCTTTTTATCAGTTGGAAGCCTCTTAATATATATAATTATAATTAAACTTTTTTCCTCAGAAAATACCCAGAAAACAAGATATCCTCATTGTTTAAAAAAAAAAAAAAAAAAAAAGAAAAAAAAAAAAAAAAAAAAAAAGTGAAAGTTTCTTTTGAGATGATTCCATCTCTTACTCAGATGGTTTTGATACCTGTGATGGTTTTAGTTTACTGTGTGAATTCAGAATGATTTAACCTATTATCCTTGCCAAAAAATACAAAAACGTACAAAAACTTGTTGTTTCTGAAACCACTGACTGCAAAAAAGGCAAGAAATATAGTTGCTGAATTAAGCATCTAACCAAAGCAAGTCTTACCTAACATGAAAACTTTCTTAACGGCGATGTGCTCAGCCTTTCTAATTCCCAGCAGGTATTTGAAAAATGTAAATAACATAGTAATACTACAGTGATATTAATTTTGTATGGAGTGGCACAGCACGAATTTTACTCCCTATGTAAGTTCTAGGTATTCCTATAATCCATCAACCAATGCAGCATGAGAATTCTTCAAGGGTTTATTTTCATATTAAAGTATGTTTTTACCAAAACAATTTGCATTACACTGTTAGTGAGATGTCTTCTATGCTTTTTCTCCTATTTTGTATATGCTATATTTTCTGTATTTCTTTGAGAATATCTTTGTGTCTCAAAATGGACTGAATTTAAATATTAAGGAAATAATTTGGCAGCATAGCTACTGATTTCTCCTAATTTACTTTTTTTTTCATTATTTCAGTTTATAGAGTATTTAATGATCAACCTTCTCCATAAGATTTTTATGAATTCTTAAAAAATGTGGTTTACAGTAAGAAAATTCACAGTTCCTTGTTTGAGAAAATAAATGAAAGTGGAGAGATATCACTTCCTAAAGTACAGGTTTTATCAATGTATTGTAAAGAGAACATATGCATGTAATCTGTTATGATGATTTATTAAAATGTGCACTAAACTGTAAGGCACCAGAAATTTTCTACCTACCAATAAAAGAAAAGGTAAAAATTAAGAATATTTTGGTGAATATCTCCTGAACTATGAAGCACTTTTTTCACATCTACAATCACATACATTTTAAGAGGAAAATGTTCATATATTGAAGTCAGAGGTAGACTCAAAACTTTCAGAGTATGCCTGTCAGAAGCTAACAATATTTATTTTATTACATATAATGGAAATATTGCTTTTCCTTGAAAAAAATAATAATACAATGGTTCTGTAATTTGCACATTAATCTCTCTCTTTCAACAGGGTGTTTCTGTATATACATCATCACTACTTGTCCATTTAGTTAAAAGGGTATCTCAAGCATGAAGTGGCATTTAATTTTTCTGTTGCCAGGTTTTCTGCCTGTTTGCAGGAAATCCTTATTAAAGATTCTTCATCAAAGAGAGACTGAAATTTTACAATTAAATCTATTTGAATAGTTTCTTCAGTCTTTTCCAGTACCAGTAATCTGATGGTTTACTGTTTTGTCAAACAAAATGTATTCATTTTATCTGAATGAGTTTACACAGATGTTCAGAGTACTATATATTTATTATTTTTTAAATATAAATTAGGTTTTTTGGAAGATCATATTTTTCCTCCACTTGCCAAGCGACCTGATTTTCTCTCAAGTGTTTTTCTTGCACATTTCTAACACATTCATTTTTATTTTTAATTGACATTATAGTTTGAAAAGATAATGTTTCATTCACACTCAGTCATTGAATATTGGTTTTTGGTGTTTTTTTCCCCAATAACTTTCTCATTAGGTCTTTCTATGCTATTAAACAAAAGTTGGAAATAGACGGAAGGGTACTTCAAAGTTTATGGTACAGATCTTTTCACATGACTGTTTTTGTAGCAGAATGGTTGGGAAAAAATATAGCTATAATGATCAAAAGCACAACTAGGACATCAAGGAAAGTATGGAGTCCAGTGCTTGAACGTTACTGCCTGATTTTCTTCTACTTATCAACACACATGCAACCAAGATTTGGAGCCTGTTCAAAATAGGAAGGTTTCATAATATAAAAGTTTCTGATCAGTAAAGTAAAACAAGACAGAAATATCCAATCTTCAAGGACACTAAACAAGGAGGAGATTTATGTTTAGGCAGTTTATTTAACATTTCTTAGCCAGAAGATTTGAGTTCTCTTTTTTTACAGAATTATCCTATCCTACCTAATTCATTTTGTGTACAAATTAAACATAGCTTTAGGGATTAAGAGTTACTGATGTAATTATTGGTGTAAAATAAACACAGGAAAATAAATTTGTAAGACAGATTTACAACAGCTCTATTTTAAGATGTACATAAATTGGAAGTTATTTCACATATTTATGCTTGCTTATTTGTATAATGAGAATTGCTTTCACTTTCCTAATAAATATCAAAACTTAACTGGACAAAATGTACAAATACAAAAAAAAAAGAAATATCTTTTAATTCAGATTTTAGTACCTAATCAAAATAGTCGTCAAAACCTGCTTATGCTGACTGATGTAAAGGAGAAGTGATTACAGGAATGCGATCACTCCTTCATGGTACTGCTACTGAGGCGAAATGCATTTGACATTAGAAATATCCAGGGAATGAAACTCAAAAAAAATAGAGCTTGTCAGAGATCAAGTTGTTGCACAACATCAAAACAATATTTTGAAAAAATCAATGCATTAATATAACACAAAGAATAACAAGATGTATGATATAATAAAATACATGAATCCGAGAAGGATACAGTCATAGAAATTAAAAATTCACTTGCAGTGACTATTGGTTACAAATTGTTTATTTTCTTCATCATTTTTCATCAATTCCCCTGGTAAAGGTGGAACCAGAGAGATGATACAGAGTTTAAATTACTGTTTTATTTTTATCCATTTCAGCAGCAGTTCAGTGGGTCACCCTGTGTGCACAGAAGAAATGCCCTGTGTATATAATTTAATTATTGGTTTTTGGATCAAGTTATGTAATTATGTAGTTGTGTACACATATGTAGAATTTCCAATGCAACTGCAATACAAAGACAAATAAATAACGTGATGAGACTTCTCTATATAGAATTTTTTAGGTGTACAAAGATTTCTTAGACAAAGAACTATTTCATGAGCCAGACAAATAATAAAGGATCTTTGAAAAATTCCTTAGAAATATTTTTTTCAACTTAAATATGAGTCATTTGTCATCAAAATTACATAATCTGGTAGGTGAAGTATAATTTGCCCTGCCACTGTATTACTAAAGAAAAGTTCAGTTTTGGGGGCTGTCAATCATGCCTTTTAAAATTTGATTGAAAGGTTTATTTTGAAAAAAATAAGACATCTTTAGAACACTTTAACATGAACTAAATGCAATTTTCCCTTAATTTGCAAGAAAAGGTGATTGCTTCCTTTTGCATACTTTTCATAAATAAGTACATAATGCATAAAACATAAAGATGATTAAACCTGATAACTTTACACTCAGAGAAATATAATTTTATGTTGCAATATGGAAAAGTCCTTCAATATTTTACAGGTTTTGTTTTAAATTTTCTGGACTAATGTCTAGGGGTTACATTCTGCAATGTAACTGCAGTGTAGTCTGAATCTTTTCTACCTAAAGAAAGATCAACTATGTTTCTATCTACATATAGAAAAATTAAATGTAAGTAGAAAAAACAACAGAATAAGCAGTATTGTGACTTTCCACACCTTCATTAAATAGAATTTGAAGCTTTCATTAACTTCCATATCTGCTTCAGGAATTAGATGCACTGTCCTTTATTTGCATCTCATAAGGGTGCAGTTTTGGGCACCACAATATGGAAAAGACTGAGCTATTAGAGAGCATCTCAAGGATGGCCTCGAGGATGGTGAAGGGTCTGGAGAAGATGTCTTATGGAGAATGGCTGAGGTCACTTTGTCTGTTCAGCCTGGAGAACAGGAGACTGAAGGGAGACCTCATTGCAGTCTGCAGCTTCCTCACAGAAAAGCAGAGGGGCAGGCACTGATCTTTTCTCTCCTGTGACAAGTGAGAGAACTCAAGGAAATGGAATGAAGCTGAGCCAGGGGAGGTCTAGGCTGGATGTCAGGAGAAGGTTTTTTTACCCAGAGAGTGGTTGGGCACTGGAAGATGCTCTTCAGGGAAGTGGTCACAGCACCAAGCCTGACAGAGTTCAAGACGCATTTGGACAGTGTTCCCAGGCACATGGTGTGATTCTTGGGGTGTCCTGTGGAGGACCAGGAGCTGAATTCGATGATAATGATGGGTCCCTTCCAACTCAGCATATTCTATACGTCTATTATCCCCCCCTTCATCTTTCTTTGCCCCAATTTATACACTGAGCATGATGCTGTATAGTCTGGAATATCCCTTTGGCCAGTTTGGGTCACCTGCTGTGCTGTGTCTCCTCCCATTCTCCCAGGCACCCCCAACTTCTTTGCCAGTGTGGCAGTTCAAAAAGCAGAAAAGGCTTGAAAAGCCCTGCTCAGGAATAACGAAAAAGTCTCTGTGTTATCAACACAGTTTTCAGCACAAATCCAAAACATAGCCCTGTACTAGCCACTGTAATCCAGCCAAAACCAGCAAACAGGGGAAAGCTGGAAATTTTTATTTCAACCACTGGTGCCTTCTTGATACACTCATGGTTTTTGTATTGAGGCATTTGGTTTTGTTCTCAGCTGATATTATTACTATGCACATCATGATCCATCTATTGGGCTTGTCCATTTGTTGATGTTAGTTCAACACCCTCAAAAAGCCTGAAAGACTTTGGTTACATGAAAGGCCTGGTTACATGCAAAACAATATCCTGTACTTCTTTTGTTTACAGCTACACTGGGTATCTGTGTGATTCCTGACTTAGCAGTAGGTGGAAGGAATGCTCTTCATCTACCACCAGCTGCACACCTTTCACATCAATCCTAACTATCCATGGATACTTCTCTACAGTTCCAGGACATACAACATATAGGAATGTGCTGGGACATGCCTTCCTCTATCACTGTGAGAGCTTTAATTTGGGTGATAGGGTGTTCCTATATTCTTTGACATAAGAAATGTTACAAAGGGGTGCTTTTCAGTTGTGGTACATATTGTTACCTGGTTCTATAAGAACACTTTTAGACCACTTGATATTTAGATAGGCTTTTTGAGTTTCTTGGGCTCTTTTTTTTCCCTTCCTAATTTTCATGTAGTCCTCTTCTTGAAAGTAAGTATAAACTTCCTCAATTTATTTTGCCTGCTTTCTTCTGCTACAAATCTAAAGTTACTGTGTTGTGTTTTTTTTATATAAATATTCCACTAGTATCTTTTGTACAGAATCCTGGATGTTATAACCAGAATCCACATCAGAATGGCGTCTTTGCCTCTGGGTTCCAAGACTAGTTTTAGAAAGCAGCCTCTCTGTGTTTCTTGTTGGCAAGGCATTAGTCCAGCCTATGTGTGACTAGCTAGAACTCTTATTGCTACTCCTACTAATTTTGAAGCTTCCCTAATATCACTTAATATTTCCTAAGTATAATGGTCAACCTGACAATGTGACAGCCTGGTAATGTTGTAGCAAAATGATTATATTCCTTTTAGCAGGTTTAGGAGATCCCTGCTTTTTCAGAGTTGTTTACTGATGTCAAGCACTGTGGTTACCCATATTACTTTTTAGGCTTTAAAACTCAGTGAAAAGGATTCATAAGACTTTTCTGTTCTGCCACATAATACCGTTCATGTTAGTCAATGGCATTGCAGTCTAACTTGGCCTGTATTATTTATTGTTAGTGATGTTTATTGTTGCAGCACCCCTGACATGGCATGGTCCCATGGGGGCCGTCGCTGCCCACTTGGGCAGGGAGACCCTACGTCTGGGCAGCTGCTGCCTCAGAGCTGCCCAGACTGTCCCTCCCCGGTGGACACCATGGAGAGTCCCAGCATCCCCGCATGCACTTAGGAGCCGTCAGGAGAAATCATGTGCTGGCGGACCGTGATCTCTCTGGGCTTGTGACCTGTCAGTCAGGCTGTGTCCCACCCATTCTCTCGGTGATTGGCTTGGGTCAACATTCTGCCTCCATTCCTTAGATCTTAAAAGTGCTTTGCCTGTTTGAATGCGCATCTTTTTTTCCTTCTGTAAGTGTTTGCATTAAACCTGGACTGCTGTGCGGAGGAGGCCCCTCCTAAACCTCTGATTGTCTTCGCTGTGCTTATTCCACATGGTGTGGAGTTGCTACTCCAGGACGTTCACTCTTAGACTTGCCGTACTCCTGTGAAGAGGAGCTGAAAGTGGTGGGCGCAGCTTTCCAGTCCATGCAGCGGAGTTGAACCCACCCAGCTGTGGCAGTTTATTTCCCTCCTGAGCTTTTCAGATTTTTGTTAAATATTGTCCTTTTACTATCCTTCAATCCATACACCTTGTTCCCTAAATTAAGGATATTACTATTTTACCACTACTATGCAGCTGTCCCTACTTAAATTTGTAGCTATAAGTTGTATTTGAAACAGTAAAATGTACATGGTACTCTTGATTCATCCCTACCATAGGATTTTTCAGAAAAATCATTAGTACAGAAATGCAATATTATGATATATACTATTCTTACATTAAACAATTGTATTAGATTGCATGCTGTGGTATCAAACTGCAGTGGGTTATAAGACATATCCATTTACAAAACAATTGGAAATTTGAAGCAATAAAAGAATAAATATATTATTTTCCTCTGCATTCACTATGCACACACATCCCCCCCTCCCACCTTGTGCATATATTCTCACAATTACTATGGCAATAAAACCAATTAATTGTAATTTTAAGTCTTCCCTTTTTTGAGCAAAATTATAGAGTTATTAACATTCAGTCAACTTAATACCGTGACTGGCTAAACCTTTTTAATGACAACTATAACACAGTTGGCTGACAAAACTTAAATTAGGAGTTAAAAAATAAGCATAAGAAATATATAGTTTTCAGCTGATACATCATCTGTTGTTAAAAAAATTAAAATCTTAGTGTATGGAAAAACTACTGCATGGAATTGCTACTATTGTCTTCATAGTATGGCATAGGAAAAGCCCTTTTGCTGACTAGAAACTTTCAGCAGTGAATGACCATACATAGAATAAAACTAAATGAAAATAGGTAAAGACTCATTAATGTACCAAAATAGAAGTGTTTTGATACACTGTATATATAAATAAGAGCATTGAGGGAAGAATGCATTAGCTCTCTGTCAGAAATCATTAAAAACATGCTTTCACTGTTCCTCCATAACCCAGAAAAAAAAAAAAATTAATATTTCTTGAATTAAATTAAATGGCTGTAACTTATAAGCAGGCCCCTCTTCTCGATTAAGTAAATATTTTGTTTCACTCTAATAAAAATTCACTCCTAAGAAATAGATTTTGTTAGGAAAAAAAAAAAAAAAAGATTCTCTGTGAGAAAACAAAGTTAATACCCTGGAATATCTTTTAACTATTTCAGTTGATCACAGGCCTTGTAGGGGGAACTTTTTCTCCACAATTAGAATTGTTTTTTTATATTAGAAGTGTTACAAACTTTTGCTGGAAATTGCATCTTATCTGTAAGAGCATTTTTAGTGTTAGTTTTTTACTAATTTTATAGCTATAAGACTGAAATAAATATCGTGCATATATTTTTCACTCTTTTAAAATAAATATCCTAAGTACTTGTTTACTAACAACAATGTGTGTATGATGCAAAATGTCATGCAACTTTTCTTTTTTTAATTCCTCTGTGGTAAATGTTAAGTGTAGATCCTCTTGTCAAACAATAAGACCAACTCAGGATCCTATACCGAAAAGGGAAAAAAAACCTACTCTAAGTAACTACATATATTTAGAAAATTACTCCAGAAATGAGAGTGTAGTAGGTATTCCACACACAGTCTGAAAAGGTTTGCATCAAATTAATATTAAACAATTTATTTTACTTCCATTGGTGCTGTTTCTGAAGCTGCATTTCCCTGCTTTCCTAGAAATGTCAGTGAAGTTATATTCTCAGCAAGTTCAGCATGCTTAATGAATTCCTTGGGGAAGCCAGAATATCTGTAGCACAATTAACTTCCCATTCTTATGTAAATGAGGAGTTTCAGTGTCCCTGATGGAAGTCTGCTTTTGGCTACAGTTAGCAAGTGCCACTAAATGGCACATAGAGCCTTGAGCTGAAATTTAGACTTCACTAATTTGTGCTGTGACATGTGCAAAGCTGCTTTAGAGGAATGTGAAACACAATTTTTTAAATGTACCTGATGAAATGGGGATTGTTACCACTGGCTAGACTGCAGTCAGCAGTCTGATTACCTTTGCTTTTCCTTGGTCTTAACAGAATAAGCACAGTGATACTCTCTTCACTCGTTTTATATTCCTTATAATATTTTTGGTTGAATTTTTTAATTATTATTATCCAGTTGAGGCTATTGATTTAACATGGAAAGACTGCAATAGAGTAAGATTGTATTTTAGGTTGTATGTATGCATTTGAGTTCATGTAATTAAAGTTAATACTGAAAATTTAATACTAATAATAGAAAAAGGAAATAAACTTGAAGGCAGGTAGCTAGACTTCATGTACCTTGTACAGGAAAATAAAATCACATACATAAATTTAATCACCTGAGCGAGATAGAACAGTAAAAAAACAATATCCAAAATGAAAAGAGAGTATTTCTGAGTAGTTCAAGCTTTATTGTTGCTAGTAAAGTCCTTTGAGATCTCTTGATGAAAGGCATTCTATAAATGCAAAGTATTATCGTCTCAGAGGAAAAAAAGGCAGTTCTAAAATATATATGCCAGTTCTAAAACATTAAAATACAATCTGATTCAAGCTATAACCACAAAATGGGATCTGGCTAAGTATTTTTTATCTAACATTAAGTTACCTAGCAAGATTCCTAAATCCAGGTGGGGTTCTAGCTTCCTAATTTTCATGGAACTTATCAATTGGGAAAATAAGGAAAAAGGAGAAAAGCGGGAACAAAATGTACACAGACCTTAAAAATAAAAACAAAAACAACATCACAGAGACAATGTTAAGACACACACCTTGTTAGTCCACTCATTAATGGACTATGCAGACACTACAGGCACCTTTTCCAGGAAGATCAGTATGGACTTTGCAACCAATAAGACTGCAAACAAGGGGAGCCTCTTATTTGGAATATTGTAGGAATTTATAAAGTTGTACAGACCTATTAAAGGATATGCAGGGGAAGGGAAAGCAGAAAGGGTGGGGGTAAGACATAAAGTAGTATAAATGGGGCTGGTCCTGTGTAAAATTGGGCCAGTCAGTACATGTCTGTCTGAACCCTATGCTTGGTCACTGCAATCAGTCCTAATTCTTACACATTTGATTAAATCTTATTAAATCTGAGTTCTCTACGTATGTGCTGCGGAAGGCAGCACCTTGTCTGTGGCCTTCTGTGTAGCCACAGCTGTGACTGTGACAACGTCCTCTTAGTGTGTCTGTGAGTCTTTGTGTTCAGCTTCATTAGTGTTAGACCCCGTAAATGGGGAGCAGCATCCCTCAGCCTGGACAGAGATCCCAACAGGGATCATGGGTACTGGAATGGGCCGCAGCGGCCAGACAGGAGGGGTCTGGGTCAGGAGACTAGAGGAGTAATTACTTTACTCATACACAGAATGTCAAAAAGTTGTCTGACTTATTCTTTGCTGCTTAAGTTTAGCAATGCAACTTAAATGGAAATCTCCATAGTTATCTCTAGTCAATTTATGTATTTACACTTTCGTGAGAAAACATTTTGGGGGCACCTCTTGTTCCATTTCTCTGCAAACACTCCAGCTCAGAAGTTTTTCCCTCTCAAGATTTTATGATTCTCACAATAAGCTCTCTTCTGAATAAATTTGCAGATTAGACCAGCTCAGATGACTCTAAGGCAGGAGTAAATCATTCCTGATTTTACATAATGCTTTAGTGGACAGAACACTTCCTTAAGAAGGGAAATGCACACATAGAAACAATTGTCCCATTTGACAAATTACAAATCCTACTGTGTGAGGAGAATGTTCTAACTCACACCTTCTAAACAAGGCTTAAATATGTCTTTTTTTAACCCTTCTAAGAAATACAAGCTAATGCAAATGCATAGTATATAGATTTATCAAATCAACCAGTGAGCAAGAGGTATGTGTCATTAACCTGGAAATACCAATGCTTTCCTAACAGTGGGAAGGATTGTGATCATTCCTCCCTGTGTGATAAAGAATGGGTCTGTCTAATGCTATTTTCTAAATCAGACTTAATTGAAAAAAAAAAAAGGTCATAAAGACTTCACCAAATGAAGTTATGTAAAGGTTTTGTGTGAAAAGGCATTTTTCTGACTGTGAGAATACAGACAATCTCCTCATATTTTTAAGTACATTTTGTATCCCTTTTGAGAAAAAACTGCTGATCAAAGTTTAAATAGTATACATCATGTCATGTTTGGATCAGAATCTTGTAACAGAGTCAGCATTACTTATACTGTTAAAAGGTAGTTGTTTTCTGCTTAACAGAAAACCACAAGCAATTGACAAAAAAAAAAAAAAAACAACCCTCAAAACCTTCAGAAATTGCATCTGAGCAATAGTTGTGGTGAAAAACATTTTCTCTCATTTTCTCTCTCTGTTTAATGTTTCAGGATCTGTCAGATCAAGCAAGAGGAATGCAAAAAACCCATACACAAGATACCCGGCACCACTACAGGAAGTGCAAAACTTAATATATCTTAAAGTAAATATATCTTAATATATCTTAAAGTAAATTTAAGATATATTTTAATATATCTTAAAGTAAACTTAATATATCTTAAAGTAAATATATCTTAATATATCTTAAAGTAAATATATCTTAAAAGGTAGAGAAAAAATTATTATTACCGAACGTGATTAATGATGTCAAGGAGAGATGGCCATATGAGAAACAAACTAACCTTTATGTGCTCCAATAGTAAACAATACAATATGCCCCAGAACCTAGTTCGTTTTCCAGATTCTAAGATTTAAATATACACTTACATGCTCATCATAAATGTACTTGTAGACACAGACAGTAAGCTACATTTAATTTTGAAAGTTAAAGGAGAGATAGAGAAGTACACCTTGAATCTGTCCAGCTCCATTTCCCTGGAAACAGTGTGGCAGTGTGCTTCTCAGCAAAAACTAAAGGACTTTCCTGAATCTGACAGACAAAACTACTAAACAAAGCTACACTTCCTCTAACTTGTACTATTTTTGTCTTTATGCTTCTTACTTTCTTTGCTTCCTAATGATGTCACAACATGTGGAAAATAGGGATGAAACATCTTGGTTTTGAAAAGGGTTAAAATTTATATTTCCAATTTTTTTTTCTGTCAAAGGCTTAATCTCTGGTCAGATGTGTATCAGGAGCAACACCATTGCTATTAGTTACACCTGATCCCCATCCTTATGTTTTTTCCCGAGGAGAGTTCTTAATAGAAGTATAGATAGATAGATAGATAGATAGATAGATAGATAGATAGATAGAGTGAGCTCTACACTGCTAATTTTCCTTTCAGAAGAAATGTAGCCAGTATGAGACATAAGCTGTTAGAAATGTTACTCATGAAAGCTTTAATTATGACTGCTTTGAGACAAAGAATGGAGTAGCACTGTTATTTTCCAATTTGAGTCGTAGTGTTTAATATTAAGTTATCTAACAAAAAGGGCTGATGGTTCAGGCTTTTACACTCTGCTTTTATCTTTGCAAGATACCTTGCCATCTTTGGGAAAAGCTATTGGAAACAGATAAAAGCAAGTATAAATCTTTTGAATCTTCTCTCTTCAGTATGGCTCTTGTTTATAGATAGTGTAAATACAGCTATTTGAATACTTAATAATAAATTGCTAGTACTGTTGCAGCGATTGAATTTTATCTTCTACTTTCTTCACACAGAGAAAGGCCGAAGTAAAATTCCTTAGCCTAGTAATGTTTTGAATCCTTTGAGTATTTTGTCACTTCCACTTGTCTGAAAACAACCTTAATTTAATAGATAAACATATGTTGATGAGTAAAGGAGAAATTCTGTAGGAAAGATTGAGGGTAAGTGTGTATAGTAGTAGGTATGTATAGTAGTGCAACACCAAAGAAATTTCATGCACATATATTTTCCATGTACTGTTCTTTAAAGTATTTATGTTGTTATTGCTTTTTTGAATGATGGAGTATGAGATCAAAACAACCCTTATCTGTTCTTGCTAGTGAGAAAAAATAGCTTGAAAAAATAGTGTTATATGATATTTTTCTCTTTAAGGTCAAAATTTTAGTAAACTAAAATTGTGTAGTAAAACACATTTTGTGATTAAAAATAATCCTAAAATATAAGGCCATCTAGAATGGAAATCCTCTAAAACTTTGTTTTTCACTTAAAACACGTGACACTGAAAAAGTTGAGCAATGAACTATGTCATTGATATATTTGAAGAAACCCTTCTTCTTATCCTTGACATCCTTAGCCAGACATAATTCCAGATGGGCCTTGGTCTTCCTTGTTGGAAAAGTGAGCCTGTGCTTGGAATAATACATTAGTTTCTGCTTCAGGCTCTGTGTCAGAAAGCATGAAAGCTTCCTAGTGGCAAAAGAAATTGTCAAGAAAAACAATGATTATAACCCTGACATTACAGTTCTCCTGAGACGAGATATAACATGGCTTGGGGCACTGCTCTGGAGGCAGCACATTTTTTTATCAGTCACACTAATGAAGAATGCAAGTACAAATCTGAAACGGAGCTAAGCACTGCAACCCCTAATTTTCTTTGTTGGTAGAAGCCTAAATTACTGCTCCAAGTTCTAATCAGAGACCTCATGAAAGATGCAGAGCCAGCTTTGGCTACCTAGTAGATAATGCAGATGTCTATTTTATGGTTTTGAGATAGTTTTTCCACTTGACAAGATTAGGGTATAGAGTGATAATAAGAACTGAGCTGTGGAGAATGGTGACCTGTATTTTCATGATATGGTGGCACTTGGATGAAAATTAATGTAAGGGTTGAAGCCAATAAAAGCTTTTTTTTTTGATGAATATTTTTTAGTATCTAAAAGGAGCATTACCTCAAAATCAGCATTTAGACAAGAATTTCACCTGAAGTTTAATAAGGGGTTGACGACAGAATGTCATGAAGATTATTATTAGCATAGAGAAAGACATCTGTAGTACTTACAGTTAAGCCTAACATAAACTAAGTTTCAGTATTTGAAGGATGAAGCCATTAACACTCAGCTCCCTCTCAAACTTTAAACGTAGTTAAAAATTAATAGCACAAATCCACTGTAAAGTGATTCTTTCAGTATCCTAGGTTGTTCTTAGGTGAGATGCTTACCTGTCAATCTCTTAAGTAATCTTTGAGAAAGCATATACTAGGTGAAAAATTTATAATGTTCCATTATTAAAAAAAAAATATTGTGACACAACAACGTGAATAATAAATATATTTAAATTAGTAAGTAATCTCCCACTCCAAACCAGAATTAATATATCTTCTACTGTATTACAGAAATAAATAAATAACCTTGGTTCCTTATGGCAATCAAAACAATGCGAGTCACCTCTCATAAATACTTTAGTGACATTTTAACTTTTTACTGAAGTTATTCTGTTTATTTATTTATTTATTTTCTATTTTGGTTTCTAGTTGAATTTCTCGATAGTTACTGCCATCAACAAAGCAGACAAAACAGACATGTAAAAGACAATGATGATTGGAGCTGTAGGAAAAAAAATTAGACTTGCAATGTATCATGAATAGCCTACATTGTCCAATTTGTTTTGTTTGAGCTGTAGCAGAAATTATATATATACTGGGATTGCACTTTGTTATCATATATTCTCATCAGCAGGATTTCCTGCTCACTTAATTAAGCATGGAAGTGAATGGGAATGTATTTTCTTCAGTAAGATGAAGAAATAGAAATAGTGGAAAAAATATTTGTGTGGGGTCTTTTGTTTGTCTGTTTGTGTGTTTTGCATTTCTTTGCTCTTAATTTTGGTTTGTTTGTGGGTTTCCCCCTGTTTTTGCTCCTTATGAGGATATGTGAAAGAGAAGGAAAGCATATCAGTGATATTTTTAATAACATTTACTTATTTGTCACACTGCTAAAAATTCAGGATAAGGTGCTTTGATAAAATTTCTATACAGAATTCAGAGATTCTTCCATGTATTATATCTATTTTGCATTCCCTACCTATATTAATTGACAGAGGCAAGCTCATGATAGCCAGCATAATAATCAGCAACACCCTTTTAACCATCTAGAACACCAGAACTACAATGAAAATACTTCTGCCTTGTCAATATGGAGTGAATAGAGTGGATAGACAATGTTCCAAGCCTTTTAAAATTTGTCATAATATTGTCTATTTCTCTGACTTTGACTTTCACCTTATTTTAGGAAAAACTGAAAGGAAACAATCTGTAATTACTGGTAATTTTTACAGGATCTACCATCACTGAATTAAACACTATCCATGTCAGGACAAAGAAAGCAAGCATATTTTATTTTATTTCAAAGAATTTTTGACATTGTTTCAGTTTTTGCCAGATACAGATATACAACATTGTGCATCCTAAGATGGCTGATACTTGTAATTCTCATTAGGATCCAAATATAGAAAAGAAAGAAATTCTTGGTATTGGAATTGGATATCACCTGGTCTTTGACTAGATTGTCTTTTTCTTTTTCAATAGTTGAAGGCACATAAAATACCACTTTTCTCTCCATATATTGTGAGATAGTAGATCCAACCTGTCCCCCAAGAAGTGTCATTGACTCATTTAGGGTCATGTTTATTCAAAAAGTTTCCTGGCTCTTAACTTCAGCTACCTATATATTCTGAAAAATATGTGCTCAAGGAAAAGACTGACTCTTTACTGCCAAGTAGTCTATAACCCTGGGATAGATAGGCATTTGAGTTCAGTTTAGATCCTCTAAGGCAGCTTGACAAATGTGCTGTGTGAATGAAATGTATGCTGTAAAAACTATTTGGTTTCAGAAACACTGAGCCTCTAACCTTCAACTTCCAAGACTAAAGTGTTAAATACACAGAAAGCAGCTCTTCAACAGCACCACGAATCTGTGTGTTGTCATAAAATCATATGAAAAAGAAGTAGGGATAAAAAAATATGTCAGATACTTCTCTCTCAATGATTTCTCATGCAGATGAAAAGAAAGAGAAATTGAAGGTTTAAATTATATGGACTAAATTATCCTGGGAACAAAAATGAAATTGATCTATGAGGAAGTATATGGTTTACAGTGGAATTCCATTCTCAGTTTTTTTGTTTATCTTCATATGCAGTAGACCTGTAGACCAGCAAGCTGCTCTTTATTCACATAGAAAAGCACAGAGGGAAATAGCTCGCGTAACAGAAATAAAGGAGTTCTGTTCTCTAGATGAGCACATACCTGCACTCATTAGCAAGTGATACTCTTGGATACTGTGACACTTTCTATTCTCAGACTTTTCCCTTGTATTTATTGGTTGTGTTTTCTTCTGGAAAAGAAATGCCTTCACATGTGCTAGCTTCTCAAAGGAGATCTTGAATTATCTGACATTTATGGATGACATAGGAAGGATAACATAGAGAAGACCAACTTCTCTTGACATTAAAAAGAGTGATGAGACTAATATAACAGTTTTTGTCTATTCTCCTTCCATCAGATGACAAACACAAAACATTTTAGCTTGATCAATAAAGTCCATCTTTCATTCAAGAGCAAAGATCGAGGCTCAGGTTTATACTTTGAGAATGTCTTAATTAGTTTTCCATCAGCTTTTTTCTCAATACTGCAATATAAAGGTGGGCAAATGCTATGTACATCAATTCACTAAGGCTGTGAACAGCCATTCAGAGCAATTGTCACTAGTCAAAAGACTTAGTGAGACATTAAAATGTGCAAACTGTTAAAAATAGAATCCTCCTATAAAACTTTCATGAAGTATAAAAAAAGTGGACTAGGTTTCATCAGGTTGCATGGACAATATACTGCATTATGTCAAGTAAAACTGGTATGTATCTTGTGAAAAACACAAAGCCTTTTTTAAAAAAATGAGAGCAACTCTAGATTATTATACACCAAGGACGGTTATGCTATGAGAAATTTCTGAAAGTACAAGGTCTATAAAGATTTGACTTCATTGGTTAGTATAATTGATAGTGAGTTATCAAAGAAAACTGAAGAAAAAAGACTAGGGGGCTGCAAGACATATCTTCAAAATCCTAGGAGATATATTCCTTTTATGCTTAACTCATCTCAATGTCACTGGGAGTTATGTGCACAAGTAGAAAGAAAAGACACCTCTGTATGCAAACAGTCATTTTCAGATGAGAAACAAAAAAAAAGGGAAAAAAATAAAAACAGATTATTTAAATTTTAGAGTGCACTTCAAAAAGGATTGTACAGGCCATGAATCAGAATGTCTGTGAAATTCAGATCAACATATACAGAGATGACAGTTATTCCCTGTGCACTGACAGAAATCTAATCATTACTTCTACCAAAATACATCTGTTTCCTTTCAAAAAATAGTGCCATTAAATGTATACAATAAATTTTAACAACTGTATAAATTTTATTCTTAATCCTTCTCTGTCAAGAGGTGAAGTCTACATTTCTTCAAGTTGTCTGAGTAGAAATGGTTCACATTTAAAGCATGTATTCTCAGGATCATAAGACTTTGACTAAGTTGAGTTAGCTCCAAAATCTATATGAGTGTTTAATTATATTTCTGTCAATAAAGGAAATACAAAATCCAAACTAACAAGAAAGCAGAGAAAGATACTAATTCAGTTTAACTAGGGAGGTATTATTTAACCCTAAATTTGACAAGCCATTTTAAAGTTTCAAGTAAATCTTAATACTTTTAGAAACACTTAAAAATTTTTCTGGATTCTACTAATTTCATCCTGATTGTCAAGGTTGGTTTTTTTTTTTTTTTTCAATCTTCCATTTGGTTTTCCAACAGGATGCAGAGAGATTTAGTTTGCTGTGTATGTCATTAAGGTTTCACAAATTATTCCCTCTTTCTGCTTAAAACAAAACAGTTTTTCTTATATAAGAGGACAGTTTACAGGAAACACACAAGCAATTATTTTCATTGCAAAATATTCTCTGGAGGTCTCTATTATATTGTACAGGAAAGGATATAAGAGAAAATAGATACTTTGTAGATAATACAAGATCTACTCTGGTAACAACTGCAGAAAATATTTGTTATTGCACTTCCAGACAAGTTGAAATAGATTTTCAGATTGAATAGTGTCATTTCTCTCTTCTGAGTAATGGCTTCTTCAGCCTACCATGAAAGGGTAAGGTTCTGTACCATCAAGAACCAGGAGTCAGGCTTTCTCAAGCAGAAGTGTCCAGAAGACCCTTTTACTCAGCCATAACAAATGACTACTGTGCTTTTTAAATAATATCTGCCCTTGGACATTATTTTCTCTTTCCAAGACTTCTGTGCTGCATTGTTGTTTGCATTAAATTCTTTCAAGAAAAGACTTCCTCATCCATTTCTCTTCCTGCCTTACTTTCCAGTAATTTCTGAGCTGTCCAGAAACTGTAAATGATACATCATTTTGGATCTTTGACTGATATGAAAATAAGTGTAGAGTCTGGGTTTTTTTTCTGAACAGTAATAATTTTTGGGACTTATTTCAATGTCTTTTAAAAATATCTTTATTTTGACCTCTTTTAAAGACAAGAAGAAGCTACCACTGTGGTCCAATGCTAGAAACTCATCAATCCTATGAAATTTCAAAATGTGCATATTGCACAATGATGTGGAGTAAATGCAAAAACATTAGTGGTGTTCATTTTGGCTATTTCAGAATTAAAATTGTGCATCTTATCATTATCATGCTGTTCAAAAATATAAACCTAAGTGTTATTTGGAAAAAAAATAAACAAAAAGCTCTTAAAATATAAAGAAGGAAACTGAAGGTAATTTTAAAATATATGCCACAAAAGTTTTGTATCAAAGACATTGTAGATGAATGGAAATCAGGCTTTTTCCATAATATCTGAATATCCGTTCACTATATTTGGTTCTTTGGTAAAATAGCGAACAGAGATGTATTCTGTATTATGTAAAATAATATTTGAATACATACTTTAAACAAAATTAAAAACACATTTGGGTTCCTATTTCCCTTATGCACTATCACTCTTCAGTATCTTGTTTCATTTCTATAGAAGTATAGATCTCTTCAAACCTTCCTTACAGTTAAAATTTTCTGTAAAATTGTTTTAATTGAGTAGTAAATACTGATCAATGGGAAAGCTTAGAGAAGCTAAGGTTCCTGGTAATTGAGATTTCATGCCTAGCACACATGAAAGGGTGAAGTTGAGAGTATGTTCCATAAATTACCCTGGAATGCAAGCTATAGCATGGAGATGTATCTTTCATCTTGAGCTATGAAAAAGAATGGATACAGGAAATGAAAGTATTCCATAAAAACATAAACATAGTTTGTGTCCTGGTTTTTGGCTGGGTTTTTATTTGCTTGTTTGTTTTGGCTGGGGTTTTATTTTCTTGTTTGTTTGTTGTTTTTCAAGTGTAAAACTTCCCTTCAATGACATTTAACTGAAAATAGGTTTTAATCTAGAGTATGAATATACAAAACCTGTGTTGGCCAAGGTTTTTCTTTCCATAAATTACAGACCTGCAGCTTCTTAGTCATATTAATTTAAAACTTTTCAATTATCTTACTTTTAAACGGATTTGATTTATACGGAGTTTGATGGCACTCGTTGCACTGGGGAATACTTTGTTTGCACACAGTAAATATACTTCCAATGAAAATGAAATTTCAAGGTAAATAAATATCTCCTATGGATCATTACAGACATTATTAAAAGTATGTGCCAAAGTGATAAATAGCATTACAAGCTAATTTTATTTTAAGTACAAAAAAAGGGTCATTTTTAAGTGTATCAACAAGCAGAAGAAAAAAAACAGATCAAAAATTTGTTTCACCATTCTGTGCAAAACCACCAAACTTGCATATTAAAGAAAGAGTCTGAAAAAAAGAAGTCAGTAAAGACATGATGAACAGTTTAGGATTAATACAGAAGACTCCAAGCATGGGATAGCTATATACAATAAATAATTTTCTTGCTTTGCAATCTACCTTTACATATAAAAGTAGTATAGCAAGTAGGAAATATTTCAAACTTCAGACGCCAAAGCCCCCACAAAAGCTGTTCCACCCCCCTCTCCCTCTCTCTCTGTCTGCAGTTGGACAGAGCAGAAGGAATTTTTTTAATGATGTATTTTTACCAAGTCAGGATTAGGACCATTCTGAGAAAAAAACATCCTCATTAGTTCAGGCAAACAGGCTCAAACTTAAGAGTCATAAGTGAATTTATTACAAAGTCAGAAGAAGTGAAAAAAAAACCCAACATAACCTTTTAAAACACTTTCTTTCCCCTGTAAAATCCCTCCCTTCTTCCCCTTAAAAAGCAAGGAGAACCAGGGNGGGTGGGTGGTTCTGGTCAGTTCATTTCCGAAGTGTTTTCCTTCTTAGCAATTATTTGGGAAAGGAGGCAGATCTTTTTCCTGCCAGCAATGTGGCATCTTATGATGTAAATTTTGTTTTACCTGGCAAGCAGCCCACACAATAACTGCTGCCCATATTCTCTACTAACAAAGGTGCAGTCCTTCCAGGCCAGGCTGGTCTGAAACTCAGGGTGGAGGGGAAACAAGGCCTTTTTATCAAAAATGACTCCCTCGGCTCCGGGAGCAAAAGCCTCTTTATATGTGTCGGCCCCCCCTACCAGACCATAGTCCCTTCTCTAGGATTCCACCCCTCCTGCTCTGGCGTGGGTTCCCTCCCCATGGCTGGGGGTGGATCTCTGCTCCTTCATGGACCCTCAGGGTGCAGGGAGACACTGCATTTTAGCATAGGCCTTACCACAGGCTGCAAAGATGTCTCTTAGCTTTGGTGTTTGAAGGACCTCCTCCCCCTCCTTGTTCTTCTTAGCTGACCTTGATGGTGTCCATACTGTTGTTACTGCCACATGTTGTACTCCTCCTTCTTTTTTAGCTACATCTACTCTGCATGCACGTACTAACAGCAGTTCCTTCTTAAATATGTTGTCACAGAGGCATTACCTCCCTCTCTAATTGTCCGAGCTGTGTCTAGTAGCACATCCATCTTCAGAGCTATCAGAGATAGGCCCTGGCTGGACAGCTGTTGAAGCTTCTGGCAGCTTTTTACAGGAGCCATCTTTTTGGCTCCTATCACGCCCAAAAAACCACACTCTGTCAAACAACCACACATGTAATGATCCCTAAGAATAATTCTGCTGAACACAGACCTTTCTTTATCAAAGAAGTAGTTTATTAGCTTTTCTGGAAAAACAATATTGAGAGTTATTCTCTACTAGTTTATGCAGATTATTCATAAGCAAGTAGAATATTCTTATATCTGTATTCTGTTTGTCATCAATGTGAAGAACAACAAATGGACCATAGGAAATATACACTTAAACTGAAAGCAGTAGAAATTATATTTTTTATATTAAATTTCTCTGTTATGACTTAGACCTCAAAATTATATTGTAAAGAAATACAAAAGGGTTTTCCTGGTAAAGATAACACAGTAAGGAAAAAAGAAAAAAAAACCTGATGAAGATCATCTTCTTGAGTTTTTGTGGGTGTCTGTGTAGGTGTATGTAAGTGTGTCAGAGATGGTTTTAAGAGAAGACTCTTAAATCAGGATAGTTAAAAATTTACAAGGAAAATTAGCAACAATATATTCTGATAATTATTAGTTTTTAAACATATAAATCATTGTCACTACATGTGAAAAGCAAATAGCCTTTAAAAATCATATTCAAAAGTAGTTGAAAGCAGCATTCCTATGTACATGTATAAGAATTCATAAAGCTGATGGTGTGAACAGATGACTGTTGTCCCTGATCATCTTAAATAGAAAAGACAAATCAGGAAGTCAGGCTTAAGAGCTCTTCAGTAAAAAATGCCAGAAGACACACAGGTGCCTTTTTCCCATTGTCCCTCCACTCCTAATTCAAGATCTTATTTTATAAATTGTTTGGTTTTTTGTACAGTCAGCTAAGCTCTGCTTCATCTAGTGAGTTTCATAACAACTGATAACAAACCTAAGAGGTCAGGATGATCTATAGCAGTGTTAGCATAAGAGCCTAAAGCTTGTTTCCAGTGGTAATGTTATGTGCCACTGGGTGCAGAAATGTATTGTTTCCTAGCTATTTGTATCAGTGTGTTAACATTTAAAGTTAAAACAAGCTAATACTATTTAAAACTTGCTTAGTGTTCTTCCATGTTTAAAAGAGCAACAGGCCTCCACAGTCATGTACCTCTCACAAGTTTTTGCTCTCTTTCCTATGGCAAATTACCAACCTGTTCCCGGAACAAGTTCCTCTATGCTGCACAGAGGATGTGCCAAGGAAAATAGATTAATTAATTAGGTTTCTTAACTTTTTGGCCTGAATGTAAAGACTAAGGTGATAAGAAGTAATAAGCAGCAGAAGTTTCCTGGAAATAGTAGGAATGGCTTTGGCTTAACTTCGTGAGAAAGAAGTTTAGCCATTTGTGCCATACTTTTGGAACAAATTTATTAAATATTCTGATATTTAGGTGGGTGAGAGTGGCCTTCCCATCTACCTATATATTAATAAGATCAGTATCAAGAGTATTTTCTTAGTTTTATAGTTTGTGTTATATAATGTCTGGGAAGGTCTCTCCAGTCAACCTGCCTCCTTATCTCCTTCTTATTCTCTCCCTCTCTCTCTCTCTTTTACTGAAACTTTCATGGGATGTGTATTTTACCCCATGTAGTTTCTAGGTTTGGTTGACAGTCATATTCACACCTCATAAGAAATTCAGCTGAAAACGGTTAATAAACTTTCGTAGTGTGGAGGAAGATATCCAGGGATTTCTATATGCTCTGAAGTTTAAGCAGCAATTGGATTTTTGTCTGTATGGTGTTTGCCAAAGCTGGCAGTCAAGCATGCACAGTGCCACTCGCTCACTGTCCCTGCCAGTGGGGTGAGGAAGAAAACAGCAAGAACAGGAGCATACAAATTCATCTGGGAAATCACTTACCAATTACTGACTTGCTTGGAAAATTTAACTTAGTTCATTGCCAATTAGCATAGACATTTAATTACTGATGAGATATTGAGAAACAAAGCAGACAAATATTTAAACGCTTAGGGAAGATATCTTTTCTTCCCATTTCCCATTCACTCCAGACACTTCTCCTTCCCCCTTCCAAATTTCGACTCCCTTGTTGTCAATGGGTTAAACTCATTCCCTTTGGCAAGGCAATGGGCTGAGCAGGACAGTGGGATCAGGCTGCAGTGATTCCTTTCTGCTGTTCCATATTTCTTTCTCTTTTCTCTCTCTGCTCATGACTTCTGTTTCCTCTGCTCTGGGCCTATCCATGGGCCACAGTCCCTTCAGGAAGCATGGTCCAGCATGTGATTATCTACAGGTCACAAATCTCTTCAGGGGTTTGCCTGTGGTAGTGTGTTTATCCACTGGCTGCAGTTCCTTCAAGAGTGTTATCAGCTCTACCATGGAGGAATTGCTTCTGCTATGGTATCCTGTTCTGTTTTCTTTTGGTGTTTAACTTCCTTAAATGTGTTTTTACAGGGCCCACAAACTCCATGGCAGGCTCAGATGTGTCCTTCAGTAACTCTCTTGGAGGTGTCTGAAGAGGCTGTGTTTGGCACAGGGGAGCTTTTGGCCACTTCCCTCAGGTGGCACCTGTACAAACCCCACCTCACTGCCAAACCCATGGATTTATACCAGTCACAATCTGTTCATTAAATGCTTTCAAACTGTGGTTTGTGGTTTGCAAGCTCATGAAAGCTCTGATAATAGTTAAAGTTCTGTTATCATCTGACATGATAAAGGTGAAAAGGAATTACAAAAGGAACATGACGATTTTGAATTGCACGTAGAGTCAAACCGAGTTATGAATTCACATTAGTCCCATAGTGTACCAGAGTAGAGGAACATATCAAAAGAAAATTAAACTATAAAGAAGGTGGAAAACAGGAAGATCTGCCTGGGAGGAGCATACAGACACTGCCAGAGTGTGGAAGGCTGGAGTTAAGGAAGTGAAACTCAGCTGTAACTGAAAGTGGGAAGGATTGTGAAGTCCAACCAGAAGGGCTTCTGTAAGTACATTCTGTCAGGAAAAATGATGAGAATATGGGTTGTAACAATGTGTTAGAGTATTGGGAGAAAGGGGGGAAAGGACTTGGGAAAAGTTGAAATATTACAACTTCTTTTTTGTCTCAGTTTTCACTGATAATGTTTGTCTTCTGTCATCCCAGGCCACCATGTCTTTAAATAGCATCTGTATGAACAAATCATTACACAAAGCACAGGAAGCTTAAATTTGGGAACCTCTTAAGATAATTTGACATACAGGTGTCCATGGGACCAAATAACTGTATCCACAGCTGCTGAGATGACAGACGGAAGAAACTTTCTATCATCTTTACAAGTCATGGTGGTCAGAGGAATTACTGAAAGATACAAATGTAATGTTCGCCTTTAATCAGAGTAAGAAGGAGGATCTGGGTAGCTACAGGACAGTCAGCTTAATACCAGTTCCTGGGAAGATCATGAACCCCTTGCCAAGTATGTAAAGGACCAGAATGTGATCTGAAACAGTCAACATGGGTTTATAAATGGCAATTGGTACCCTGTTAAACTGATTGACTTCTGCAATGAGACCAATTCCTGTGTGGACAAAGCAAGCGGCAGTGGCTGCTGTATACTGTAACTTTAGAAGTTAAAGATTTTTAACCTTTTCAACACAGTTCCCTTGTAGTGTACCAAAAATTGGAGAGGTATGGACTCCAGAAGCCAATGATGTGGATGGAAAATTTGCTTGGCAATTGCACTCAAATATGACACTTTCCCTGGAGCTCTCAAGGCTGCTACAGCGTCCAAAAAGTGAGCAAAATCCCTGCCGGGATGAGTTGCAAAAGTTTTGCTACTCTTCCAAAGCAGAGTTCTTGACACAGCAGATGACCTGTTTCTGCTGGCTCCTCTGGAACTGAGAATTACCCCAGGCGTGGTGTTTAGGCATTGGTGAGAATAAAAGGCTACAGAGGGCTCTTCTCTGGAATAATTGCCTTTTTTATTGTAAATCCAGTGTTGTGTTGTGAGGCTTCAGGGAGGGAGTCCGGAGACTCCCAGGTGGCTGGATTACCCAGGAGAAAAAAGAGGGCGAGGAAGCTCTGCAGGGATCTTTTAAAGGGAGGTGGGACCAGGGGCACCCAGTGGAAAGACACCTGGTTCAAAGTGACCAGTGAAGAGCAGGAGAAGAGAGACCTTCCCAGGACATGACCATATAGAGTCTTCCAGGGCATAACCATACCTGGAACCTGGGCTGGGGATACAGGTGACACAAAGGAAATATGGGGTTTCACCACAGCTCAGGCAGAGGGTTCAGATATTGGAGGGAGAAGGTTCAGAGGGCATTGCCCTGGGTCTCTTCCCACCAATCCTGAAGCTCCACAGCAGGAGCTTCTGCCAAGTACGCTGCTATACTCAAAGGGAAGTAATTGGTGGTAAAAAACACCCAACTGGCAGGCCATTACTAGCGGTATCCCTCGGAGATCAAAAGACAGTACTGCTTTATGTCTTTAATAATAACCTGCACATGGGGATAGAGTACAATATCAGTAAGTTTGCAGAGAAATCCAGTGAAGCACTGAGGTCTGCAGTTCAGAAGAACCTTTGCATACTGGAGGAATGGGCCAACAGGAATCTGAAAAAGTTCAGTAAAGAAAAATACAAAGTTCTACACCTGAGACACAATAAGCCCATGCAACAATATAAGCTGAAAGACAACAAAATAGAAAGCAAATCTCTAGAAAAGGATCTGTGGTCTTGGTAGGCAACATGTTGAACTTGAGACAGCAGGATGACCTTGCAGCAAAAAAAAAGGCCAACTACCTTTTGGACTGTACTAGTGAGAGCACAGTCAGGAGGTAAAGGGTAAAGATTCTCCCTTTCTGTTTGGGACTTGTAAGGTTATATCTACAACTAGTGTAAAGTACAAGACAGAAATAAATGCAAACAAGTTCAGCCAAGGTTGACCAAGATGACTAGGGGCTGGAGGGGTTGAGAGAGTAGTATCCTTAAAAGGAAAAGTTTAGGTGCAAGATACTGCTTTCTTCAGACACCTGTTGGGTGGTTATACAGATTATGGAGCCAGACTGTTTACAGACGCTCACATTGGAAAGACAAGAGTCATTGGACAAAAGCCAGAACATAGGAATTTCCAACCAAATATTTTTAAAAAATCAAAGAAATGTCATGAGATGAACAAACACTGCAACAGTTTTCCCAGGAATGTTACGGAATCTCTATCCTAGAAATTATCCAAAACTGAGCAGAGAAAATCCTAATCAATTTAATCTAACTACTCAACAAGAAGGAAAATGGAAAAAAGTACTTCCAGAGATCTCTTCCAATCTGCATGATTCTACAATTATGTCTTTCCCAGCATTTTGTTTCAAATCTTAAAAAGAATGCAAGAGCTTGAGATTCTGCTATTATATAAGCAGACATCCCTGCTGCAATGCTTTATTAATTTCTTGAAGTTGCTTGGTTTGGTGTTTTTCTTTTTTTGCTGATGGAATCTATTAAAATATTTTAGAGATACATACCTAGAGACAATAAAATGAGAGTTGTTTACAATTCAGGTCAAAAGAAATAGTTTAACCTTTATGAAAAACCACTGTAAACTCTGTTTCTTTATATCATAAACTTCGTGCGCGCAAAGACGTGTCAGTGACATAGATACAGCTAAATTTTTTCAAGCACCACCATTATTTTCTCTATGTAACTGTAGAGAATGCAAATGCATATAAGCAGCAACAAATGGTTGCTCAGTTGTACTGGTTGTGATCCATAACCTCTCACTCTGGTCCTGGTTGACTTTCCTCCATGGATCACTGTTGTGGTTTGAGTCTGGCCAAACACCAGACACCCACAAACAGCCACTCGCTTACCCTCCTGTGCTCCACAGCTGGACAGAGGAGAGAAAATTTAATGATGATTTCACAGTTTTGAGATAAGGACCGGGAGAAAACACTCACCAGTTACCATCAAGGGCAAAACAGGCTCAACTTGAGGATGGATGTTAAATGGATTTATTGCTAACAAAAATCAGAGGAGGATAATGAGAAGTAAAATAATCCCTTAAACACCCTTTTTTCCCCCAGCCCCTCCCTCCTTCCCACAGATGACACAGACATACAGGGATGGGGGTTGTGCTGGATTTTTCTTCCACTGCTCAGGGAGAGGGGTCAGTTCCCTGCAAGGACTGTGGGGTCCCCTTATTTTTTCCCACAGGGGACAGTTCTCCGTGAACTTCCCAGCGTGGGTCCAATCTCACGAGCAGCAGTCCTCCCAATCTGCTGTAACATGAATCCCTTCCACAGGCAAACAGTCTTTCCAATACTGCTGCTGTGGGTCATTCTGCCACGGGGTGCAGTCCTTCCAAGGATGGGCTGTTCTGACTCAGGAGCAAGGCCTCTTTATCCATGATGACTCCCACCAGACTCCATGCCCCCTCTAGACATCCCCCTGCTCTGGCATGGGCACCTCCTCATGAGCTATGGGTTGATCTCTGCATCCCTGTGGCCCTCCATGGTTGCAGGGGGACAGCTGCTTTACCATGTTCCTCACCACAGGCTGAAGAGACATCTCGGCTTCAGTGCCTGGAGCACCTTCTCCCCCTTCTTCTTCTTCACTGACCTTGGTGTCTGCATTGTTGTTTCTCTCACATGTTCGCACACCTCCTCTTCTCTAACTGGAATTAAAACTGTGCAACCAACTTTGTTTTGATTTCTTCTTAAACATGTTATCACAGATGCATTACCTCTATCTATAATTGGGCCACCCCTGGCCAGCAGCATGTCCATTTTCAAAACAATCAGGGATTGGCTCTGCTGAATGTGGTGGAAGCTTCAAGCAGCTTTTCACAGAAGCCATCTTTGTGGCCCCCCCCACTACCAAAAACCAGGTCCTGCAAAACCAACACAGTCACAATGAGGCAGAGTAAGCTAATGAAGTCATAGTCCATTGGCTGTTACAGGTCAGTGGTAAGACTTTATATAGAAAAATATAGAAAGATTGTTGCAGTGTCCTTTGATCAGTTTATTTCATTGTAGAAAATAAGTAGATCTGTCATCTGCTTAGTACTGTCAAGATTTCTGTTGTAATAGAAAAAAACAAAGCAGCATTTTTCTTCTCTGTTAAAAAACTTGGTCTAAGATCAGCCATGGCTGAAGATTTTGATATATATACTGACAATAGAAAAATATAATGCTTCCACCATAGTATCAGTGTACTTTTCAAATCCTGCCAGTGCCATTTCATTTATATCTCAGTTAAATTTGCGCCACCTGTATTTAATCCCCACGCTTGTCACTCTTGTGCAAAGTGACATCTGAGTAAAAGCATTTTACATGTCTCTTGAGAGGAATACAGACCAGTATGTTTTCAGTATGCATTACATCCACCCTATTTCATTACTTCTCTCAATAATCTGGGAGGAAGACACAGAATGATCAATCTTTGTGGTCTCTACAGTGCTGTTTCAATTATACTGCATTAGCTCACACCTCTTCCAAAACACCTGAAGGAGGGCAAGAAAACAAGCAAATGAAAGTATACATCTGTTTCGAAGTTCACATGATGGTGGAAGGGAACAATTACAAACACTATTATGAAAGTACAATAGTATTGCTGTATTGTTATAATGATATAGTAAAAATAACAATGCTTAATACACATACCAGAGTACTTTGTGACCATAAAAACCTATTACAGCTTCTGGCCTGGACATTTTACATGGACTACAATCTTTCCAATTAAGTTTTTTATAATTATAAGGGCAAAAACATCTAAAAAATCCATAATAAGATATTTTTATAAGAGTGATAAAATGATTCCTGGCTGATTTCATACAAACAACAGTCCACTACAGTTTATAGTTTTGCAAGACTGCATCAATTTAAAAAAAGGTAAAGATCTGAAACAGCAATTTATCTGATAGTAAAATTTCCTGTCTTGCTCCATAAGAAACCACTAATGTGTCTTTAGGTACAGATTCAGGTCAAAACTCTGGGTCATTTTAAATTGCCACAAAGTACCCAGAAATGTCTATGGCGCCAAGATACCACTCTCAGTCTTAAATTTTTTTATGCTTTAAGTTAGAAAGAAGATATAAATCTTAGGTAACTGCTAGGTCTTTTTATTCCTTTTGAGGTTCAACTTTGCTATCAGAAAAATGACATAATCTCACATACATCATTATCAATCATTACCTCAGAGAATTAAAATAAATTGAAATACAAAAATTTGGTATTTGAAAAGCTCATTAGCTCAGTTAGATCAGTACCTATGTACCTTAGCCCAAAGATATAACAGTTTGCATCTCTATACTCAGAAAATTCAGGCAAACATTGATATGAAAAAAAGAAATGTTTCCTAGAAATGCAAGCTTCTCTCTTTTCTCTTTGGATTCATAAGCTACTTCTGAAGAATCATACTGAGATTACCAGAAGCCTTAATAGTCAGACGTGAAGAACTGAGCTCAAAGGTAGGTCATTGATCAAATGCTCTTCATTCTTCAACTTATCCTGAAAGAGAAATTTTATGATCTATTCCAAACATCATATTCATGAAAGAGAACAGACAATGTTGTTGGATATCTTTGAAACAAAATCCTCAAAGCAAACCATGTATATATTGAGATCCATCTTCTGTTCTCTGAAAGTTATATTCTTGCTGTTGTGATTGTGGTTAGTACAGTCCATCTAAGTAAATAATGAAATATAATAAAAATGTAATTTTTTTCTACTTTTAAAAAAATATTTTCATGGTTCAATCCAAAGCAATCTTGCTGTTTTGATTTACCATATTTTGTTTTGTTTTCACCAACATATATGATCCTATTTGTTCAGTGTAACATAACTAAAAATACATAATTGTTCCTCTCAGGAAGGAATTTTTATAATATTAGCAACCACAAATCTAAGTGAATTTTTAGGAGACAGAAGAAGTAGAGACAGAGGAGATTCTGTGTGTTCATACCTAGTTCCTCTAATATTGTCACATTTCTGGGGGGAAAAAGAGAGTTCTGAGCCTCTCTGATTACTTCAGTTCTAAGTTGCCAGCTGCATCTGGTCTGTCCCAATTTACTAAACAGAAGTTGAGCCAATTCAAGAAAATTCTAGATCTGATATTCCAAATCTTCATTTAACAGTTCTTGAGATGTACTTACCCTCATCTCCCAAGTTCAGATTTCTCCTTTTCTTGGTTGGTTTTACGTCATCAGGTTCCTAGCTGAGATTACATCAGTTTATGTTAAGACTTCTCAGAAAAGTGGGAAATAACAATGATATATATAGAAGGAAAATAGGGTTTTTTCTTAGCTTTGGTCCCCATGCAGAATTAAAACATCTGTAGTGTCCATACATTTTTTTGATTATTTCAAATACATTTATATTGTATATATTTGTAAATAAATTTCCACTTGATGCTCACAGCAATAAAGCTTTTGAGAACATTCCTGAAAATCTTGGACATTATTAATCATGAAATTTAGATGTGTAAGTGTTCAATGTGAATTATAAGGAAATTAGAGTTGATGGAGATGTGAGACTTAATTCAGTTGCCCAACACAGATTAATTTATCTGGTGTTATTTGAGGTATTCTGGAATCTCCTGCTTGTGTTCCAGAAGCCACACATCCTCCAATGGTCCTGTATTTTATCCACCAACCCTGTTTGGGTCACTTTGTTATATTAAGACCTCTCAAATGACATTTGTGTGCCTAACTGCATTGAAAAATAGAACAGAATTGCAAGCATAGCCAGTAATGCTTGTTTTATGAGTCATTTAACTAAATGCAAGTGTCCCTTTCAGAAGATTAATAGCTCCTTGGTCTCTACTTACTGTACTGACTAGATTTGATCCTGATGCCCACACAGTTAATTTTCTTCGTGGTAGTTTGTATGGTGCTATATTTTGGATCTGGGATTGGTAGACACAAAGGTGCTTTAATTCTTCTTGAGCAGTGTTTACACAACATCAAAGATTTCTGTCTCTCTCCCCACCCCACCAGTGGGCAGGCTGGGAGTACACAAGAAGCTGGGACAGAAAACAGCTGGAACAGTTGAACCCAACTGACCAAAGGGATATCCCAGACCATATGGCATCATGCTCAGCATATAAACCTGGAGGAAGAAGGAGAAAGGGTAGGATATTCATAATGATGGTGTTTGTCTTCCCAAGTACCCTTTAAGAGTGATGGAATCTTGCTTTCCTGGGGGTGCCTGAACACCTACCTGATCACAGGAAGTGGTGAATGAATTCCGTGTTTTGTTTTGCTTATGTGCACAGCTTTGCTTTACCTATTAAACTGCCTTGATCTCAGCCCATAAGTTTTCAGTTTTACTCCTCTGATTCTTTTCTCCATTCCAGGAGCAAGAGGCAATGTGGATCTGAGCTGCCTACTTTTGTAAAACAATGCATTCTTCTGAATTTTTTCATTTCTGTAGATTCTAACACCAGTAATTTCACATTTTGCTCATGGGTCATATTTTGTACCTCTGTAATATTTTTATCATCTTTCCTTGAAAGACCTGTGAGTGGGTCTATACCAAATGACAATGGGTGTCACATTAGAATTTATCTCAAAGTCAAGTCTTCAGAGATATCTAGGACCTTTGTATCATTGTGGTTTTTGGGTTTAGGGTGAGGGTTTTTTTGTTTTGTTTTATTTTTACTCAATATGTTGCTGTACATTTTGAATATCTTGTTTTGACCTATGGTTTTTTTCAGGAATCAGTGAAGACTGGTACATTGGTAGCTGTTTAAGTCATTATTAGAGTTTGGTTTTAAGCATACAAAGGGACCATCCATCCTTTTTGCTGGCAGTATTAAAGTAAACCTTAGTTTAAGAGGCGTAAAGACAGATATTGCAAGTTTAGAAGGCAACACAAGATTATTTAAATTACAGAAAGTAGTTCTGGGTGTCCACTGCATAAAGAATTGGGAAAAAATAGCTTTCATGATGAAAAATCTATGTTCTCCTTTTATTTTGCCTTCCCTAGAAATAAGGAAATCTGTAATTACTGAAACAGGTTTGGGTACTTCTTTCACCTTCACAGCCCTCTATTCCTGCTGTCATTACTCTCTAGAGCTTTCATTTCTCAAAACCAGAGATGTTTCAGAAATGAACAAAGTATTGTATTTTAATCTGAAGTGCTTCCATGCTGAAATACTGGGTAATATAACAATTTCTATACTATTTTGCACTGATCCAAGTACCTGTTTCAAATTTTAAAGGAGCCACAGTGTTGAACAGTGTGTATCTATACTAGGGAATTCATGTTCTGCCTCTTAAACCTTCATTGACACTCTCTGTTTCTATTTAACTTTTTGTACTAATCACTGCTGTGCCACAGAACTTCATTCTCTGATTTTACATGACTCATAGTAATATTTTCCATGATCAAATAATGGCTGTATGTTTCAAACAGAAGGAAGGAAGGAAGGAAGGAAGGAAGGAAGGAAGGAAGGAAGGAAGGAAGGAAGGAAGGAAGGAAGGAAGGAAGGCTAGATATCTTTTCTGATAACTAATAAAACAAAAAACAANGGAAGGCTAGATATCTTTTCTGATAACTAATAAAACACAAAACAAAACAAAACAAAACAAAAACAAAACAAACAAACAAAAAAGAACAAAAAACAAACCAGCAAAACAAAACAAAACAAACAAAACCCAGAGAGTAATGCCTTGGTTCCACATGTCTCTGTGAAAAAGTAATTAAATTCTAGCTGAAATAACATTAGCACCTAGATTTTTTATTCCTTTACTAAAATACAATAATAATTTAAAAAATATTTTTCTATCTTGTCATGTATTTTGACAACTTGTCCAAGTGTTTTGTCTTTGCATTTCTCCCCAACCATGGGACAGTTATCATTCACAATTTTTTAAAAATCAGGATTTAATTTTAATTTTAATTAATTTTTACTTTAATAATTTTTTTCATTGTATTGTACTGTATTGTATTTTTTATTTTATTTTATTTTTTATTATATGATTTTATTTTATCTCCCTCCCTGCTGCCTTCATTAATTTCTTTCTATGTTGAAATTTTATTTTAGTAACTTTCAGGTCCTCTGACTTAAGCCTGATCTGTGTCACTTCTCAACCTGCTGCTGCCACGGTTTTGGGGTGATGATAGCAGGGGAGCCTCTCCACACGGTCTCTTTAGCCAGGCCATGGAACAGGACTTGAGACACATCCCAGCATTGAGCAGGGCAGCTTGGGGATACCAGGGCAGCCCCAGTTCCAGGCATTGGGAACCTCCACGGGGATGGACAGGGACTAAGCTGGAATTGGCAGGGCTGTAGGGAGCTGGAGGCTGGTCCTGCTGTGGTATCACAGGGACAGGGGTTGATAGCTCAGGATATTGATGTGGGGTCCTGAGCCATTGACATGTTGGGGAAAGACCCAAGGGAAGCAGTAAAGGTGATAATAACCCCAGGGCCCTGACACTGCTTATAAATTCATCTCAAACAGTAATCCTTTTCCACCTGCCCTTTCTGTCTGCAACTGCATTCTCTGTCAATTAAACACATTGAAGAAACATCAAAAAAGCATATTGACAGGAATTAAACAGGACCCCCCAAACACACAAACCCACTTTTCTTAATTCATGCTCCATATTGTTGTATGTTAAGAAGTGAAAACTTATTGTTTATGTTTTAACTTTTGCCAAAATTTGCATTTTCTCACTTTTTTTCTTTTGGGGGGTGGAGAGGTATGTGTAATCTTTGCCTTCTGGTAAACATTCCAGGTTTTTATTTTGTGATTTGAAAGAGAAAAGGAGAAAAATTTGTATTCTCAGGATCCTAGGAAATTCAATAAAAATATATCTCAAATCTTTCTTTTTCTTTATTATGAAAATATTCTGGGGTCTCTTGCTCTGGTGGAATGGAAATAACAGATAACTTGGGCTTTCCCCCCAGTATCATTGTCTCCATTTAAATTATCAGAGTTGTCATTAAAAACTTTTAGTGGAAGATTTTCAGAACACTGTCCTCTACTGCTATTCACAAGACATGCTTACAATACGTCTAGTTAGTTAACTCATGTCAACTCCACTCATGACATGGTACGTAAAGAGCAGGAGATGACAGTCTTGCAGCTCACTTTTCTATTAAACTAAATTAGAAATTCAGCCTTCATGACAGATGTCATCCAACCTTTCTCCAACTGACAAATATGGAACTGAAATGTAACAGAATGCTGGAGGCTTCACAGCTCTCTCAATTAGAAGTAAGTTTTCATTTTCGCCAATTATTTTGGCATTAAGCAGTATATTTCTGTGCTCTTTTACGAATATTCTGTTATTGACTTTGTCTGCTCCTGAACTCTGTGTGTGTGTGTGACATATAAACTAAAATCATTCTTCTGATTTTCTCTCTGAGTTTGTTCTCTAGCACAACCTGGAGTAAACAACATTCTCAAAGCTGCTTCAATATTTCTCATGGTAAGATTTTTTTTCCTGTGTCTCCAAAGATGTATGGAACACAGATTTTTGAAGTTCTCTAAAGGTGCTGAGAGAACTAGTAGCAGTTGAATTTTTTTTTTTTTTTTGCTATTAAAATAAAGTTTTATTCAGAATCCACTAGTCTTCACTCAGGATTTAAAGCCTATCTCTTTAAAATTATTTAATTTATACATACATTATAATTACATAATTTTTTCTGTATAATTATAATTTCTTTTTGAGAGCCCAATGTAAATGTTCAATTTGTCAAGTAAGAAACCTCTTCAGATTTCATATGATTTTTGTCACTGTCACTGCATACTAGTACCCTGTGTTTATTCACATAGTTTTCTTCTTTCTTCTTTCATTTAAATCTCACTTGTCCTGTCATTCACTTTTCCAATCTTCTTTCTGATGGATGCTCTCAATGTTATTTTGGGCCTCAGGTGTCAACCAGCATTTCTTACTTGCTCCTCTTCCATAGGTAGAGCAGTCCATTCTCCTGGATCTTTATCTGTTGTTTTTGTTGTTGTATGCTATTATTTGCAGTCTTTTTTTCCATTCTATTCTAGTCTGTGACATATACATAGAACCTGAGCCTTCTTTACCTCTCTCAATGGGATATTATGAGGTATATTTGGGTTAGAATGAAACAATTTTAGGACTCTCAGAAAATCATGCTATATAAAAGTATAAAGAGGACTAATATTTCTTTTGCCAAAGACATCTGTAAACAACATATCTGCTGTTAAGCTAAGTGTTTTTATTTTTTCTTTGTCTGCCAGCAATATCCCAAAGCATTTAATTTGCAGTTATCTTTACCATTGTATTGCTCAATTATGTGATTATTTCTGCTTATTTTCTGTGATCACATTCTAAGCTGAATTGAACTTCCCTTTGCTGTTACATGAAAATTAAGTACATTTTAAATTAAACAATTATTTTAAAGCTGTTTCCAAGAAAATATGTAATTTTGCTTATGGCACAGCAACTAAAAGCTGGAAAACATGCAGTGTCTTTATGAATATTAGTACATTTTGATTATTACTTGAATAAATTACTCAGTTATATGTTAAGCAAAATATATGGCAACAGTTTTTCAATGAGTACTAACAAGTATTTTAATAATAAATTGTCAATTTAATGATAGTTCTTTTACTATTAAAACTGTTCAAAATGCACTGGTCTTTAAAGAAATGCACTAATGTGAAAAGTCTTTTTTTTAAAGAAATTAACTAGCTTTTTTGATATAAAAAATACCTTTTGAATGTCAAGAATTATTAATAGTCAAATTTAAGGCTTAAATGGCAAATTAATGTCTTCATAAATCAATATGGAATCTGCTGTAAAACCAATTTTTGCATGCATTTTTCTTACTCAACTCTCTGCAGTCTATTTTAAACTTATGAGGATTTTGAGATATGTTCATGGCAAATGAATAACACCAACTTTTGTATAATGAACCTCTTTTTTAGTAATTTTCTATATATCCATTTAAACATATAAATATGTATTTTACACACAGGCAGATCCCGTGTAGTATTAAACAAAAGACCTGACCTTGAGCTTTCCCAAATCAATGCAACTTGTACTAAATACCACCAAAATAACTTTAAACTGCTCTTCAAAGTCCAACATTAATATATGATGAAATCAAATACTGCTTAAAAATCCATTATGGCACACATGCAGAGCCTTGCATGGCATATAATACATTCAGAAATTCCTAATGTCTAATATAATGGCTATTTATTTTCTATCATTTTTCATAAGAATTTTTTTGAGGGGGGGTGTTGGAAGTTTGATCTAAGATCACAAACCAGATGCTGAACAGTGGAAAAAGAAGCTATTTAAAATTCTGCTGCTCTTTACAGAAAAAAAAAGTGAATTACTCTATTCCAACTTTTCCAGTTCTTTGTAGAAGCAATTATAGAATGCAAATATTTGTAAACCATATACATTTACGGACTTCAATATTGTTTTCAAAAACCAGAGTTATATTAAAAAATCAATATACCTTTCTTATTTTCAGTGTGCAGCTGCTCAAACAAAATGAGATAAAAGTCTAGAAGCATCATTTACTTCTTACAAACTGCTTTTTCATTTCTACCTCAAAATTATTTTTAACCACTCTTTTCTGTTGATTTCAACACTTTTCTCCTAACACTTTCTAAGGCTTATTTCTTTCCATGATATGTCATTATGCAGAGATGTAATACTTCTACTTAGAAGCTGCGGTGTTACATATAAGTTTTGTGGTAAATTTCAGTTATGATTTTCCTTTTATCTAATCATAGATATGTTAGTGAAAAGGTGCAAACGACAACGTCTTATTTGATATTGGTTTTTATGGAGTCTTTAGATTTATATCACCTAAAAATACCTATAAAAACCCATGCAAATATTCTAAAAATACTATCAAATATAAATTCCTTATTGAAACGTTTCTTGCACAAACTTGTTATATACACATAAGTATAACAAGCACAAACCTATAGCTCAGTTCCATCTTCAGTAGTCAGTCAAAGTCAATAGACAGCTTTATGCTGCAGTAGTGATCTACATCAGCCAGGAATCAACCCTACCCTCTCCTTAAAAAACTTGCCTACAGAGATTTTGTTGTCGACTTTTTCTTGTGCAATCATTGA
Organism: Climacteris rufus; assembly: GCA_013398175.1. Taxonomy (NCBI): domain Eukaryota; kingdom Metazoa; phylum Chordata; class Aves; order Passeriformes; family Climacteridae; genus Climacteris; species Climacteris rufus. Next base: position 17,662 of record VZRZ01003479.1, on the reverse strand, counting down.
ATTCAAAAGTGCTTGTGGTGTTGATTGTTTCTGTCATTTGATTAACACTCAGTCTTGTCAGGAAGATGACAAGACCATTTTTGTCTGCCTAAGGAATCTGATTCTAGAAGTAGTAAAAAACAGGATATATAAACTGCAAAATGAAAGTTACATGCACAATGGAAGGATAGCAAAAACAATAACAAAATCCCTAAAAAAATAATAGCTTAACAAAAGCAAAAATTCTTAATTTGTCAGTGTTTCTAACAGCATGGAAAAAAGTCTTTCATAATGCAGTTTAGAAGTTGACATAGAACAGGAAATAAACATAATCACAGCGAAACAGATATACTTTATTAAAGTGATAGTAATGTCATTGCTGTTACTTGTGTTTTTAATGTGGAGGCAACATGGTACTTAGATCTCATTTAGGTATCGCTAAAGTCACTTCAGAAATTTCTCATTGATTTAGAGGGACTGTTTTATTCTCATTCCTTGCTGGAAATTTACTAGCCCAATGCGCTAGACAACCTCAATTTTTTAGCTGCATAGCAAGGCTCAAGCAGTGTGATGAAAGATAGATTTCTCCCCACAATGACATTCAGGGGAACATTAATTTCTATCATGTTGTTTTATAATTGTTTACCTGTGTTGACTGTATCAGCTGAAGGATGACAAAAAAGTTCAAGAAGCCATCTGTCTTCATTGAAATATTTAGAAAATGGTTTCAGTCTTTGTGTTTTTATGGAACCATACATGAAAGCATGTAGATGTCTATAACACACAAAGACACTTTCAATTTGTAAAACTTAAATTGTCTTACGTTAAATTATAGAAACTTAGAATGTGTGATGAGAAGATGGTTTGGGTACAACAGGAATAGATCACTTTTTCCATCATTTATTTCAAGTAACAGAACTGTTTCACACAAATAGACAATAAGATTTCAGGCAAATAGACAACAAGAGTCTCTTGGGCACCCGGGCACACTACTGGTTCACGTTCAGCACCTGTTGACCTGCACTCCCACGTACTTTTCCTCTGCACCATTTTTCAGTTGTATGGGGTTGTTGTGACTGAAGTGGAGGAGCTGGCACTTGACCTTGTTGAACCTCTGACAACTGGCCTCAGCCCATCAATCCAGCCTATCCAGATCCCTCTGCATAGTCTTTCTACCCTCCAGCAGATAAACACTTGCCTAAGTTGGTATTCTCTACTGACGTACTGTCGTGGTTTTAAGCCACCCCAAAGCTCCCAGGAAAAGCTGCTTCCCTTTCCCCTCCCTCTGCTCAGCTGGACAGAGGAAAGGAATTTCTTCCAAGGTGAGATAAGGATACTGACAGAAAAAAACCTCTAATTAAGCAGGCTAAAACAGGCTCAAAAATTAAAAGTGATAAGTGAATTTATTACAGAGTTAAAGGAGTAAGCAAAATATTCTCTTAAACATTTCCCCCACCCCCCTGCCCCAAAATCCCTCCCTCCTTCCCTCAGAAAGTAAGGAGAACCGAAGGGGGGGGTTCCTAGTCAGTTCATGCCTCAGATGTTTTCTTCTTGGCAATTATTTGGAGAGGAGGCAGGTGGCCTTCTCGCAAGCACTGTGGCATTTTTTGCACGAGTCCTTTTTCCCTCTTGGCGAGCAGTCTGTCCGGTCACCGCTGCCTGCATCCTACTCCCAAGGGTGGTCCAAACTTAGGGTGGGGGTGAAACAAGGCCTTTTTTTACTACAAATGACTCCCTCAGTTCCCAGGAGCAAAAGCCTCATTAACCGTGTCGGCCCCCTCCAGACCAAAGCCCCTCTTGTAGGAGTCCACCCCTCCTGCTCCAGCTTGGAGTAGATCTCGGCTCCTTCGTGGACCCTCAGGGTGCAGGGAAATACTGGATTGGTACAGTCCTTACCACAGGCTGCGAGGATATCCCTTTGTTTTGATATTTGAAGCACCTCTTCCCCCTCCTTCTTCTTCTTTTGACTCTGACAGTGTCCATATCTGTTGTTTCTCCTACATGCTGTACTCCTTCTTCCCTGCCGATCTACATCTACTGGCATGCGTGCTTGCGTACTACTGTGACTCCTTCTTAAATATGTTGTCACAGAGGCGTTAATTTCTTCTAATTGGCCCAACTGTGGCTAACAGCATGTCCATCTTCAGAGCCATCAGGGATAGGCCCTGGCTGGACAGCTGTGAAGCTTCTGGCAGCTTTTTACAGGAGCCATCTTTCTGGCCCCTACCACACCCAAAAAACTACTAGATCCTGTCAAACCACCACATGTACTAAGGGTGCACTTGACCCTCTCATCCAAATAATTGACAAAAACATTAAACAGATCTGGCCCCAGTGCTGATATGTTGGGAACCCCATTAGTAACTGGCCATCAACTGGATGTGGTGGAAGCGATCTATAAAAATAACTTTCAAATCTGAAAATACCAAGTTGAAGAAAGCAATTTGAAATCTATCAGGAATTTATTTTAACTGGAATATAGAACTTTTACTACTTCAGAGTGTGACTCTCAGTTTTGAATAGCAACTCCATCTACACTGCATATTTCCTCAAATTTATCAAATAATGTAACATGGAAATTTTGGCATAGACTTGATGAGAATTTCAAAACAGAATACTTTTTTTTTTCCTTTTTACATAAATATTAAGGCCAAACCTTCTTTTCCATATATGTTAAATCATAGGCAATGCACATGGGGGTGACCTTCACAGACAGAACAACTGCCTTTTTTTTTTTTTTTACTTTTTTTAAGATTAAGGTTGAGGTTTTTTTTGTGATTCATATAACCTTCATTCACAGCTAGATAACTAAGTATTGGATTTTATAAAGAAATTAAGACACCAGGCATTTGGATTAGTAGTGTTTGCCATCATTCATACTCAATAATTGAGGTCACAGGGATTATAAACTCTAATGTGTCAAATTGAATTCACCAGCAACACATCTAAAATCCTTTAATTATCTGCTTTGGGAGCAATGGATTAGCTAGAGCCTGTCAGGAACAGAGAGACATCCTGTTTATTTTTTCCTATTTTTAATTTTTAAATTTTTAAGTAGGTACTGATAATTATTTAGCCAGTAAACATAAAAATAAAATGTAATTTAAATCCTCCCTCTTTTTAAATGGATTTTATGTCACCATTTAATCATAAGCACTGTATATTTGCATCCCCTTTTACACAGTGGATAACAAGTAGAGTAAATCATAGTTCTTTGTCACTTTCAACCATTTATCTCAGAGAATCATATTAGACATAAGAACTTAGAATGTCATTTTGTTTGATCATAGAATGATAACAAAAAAGATTGATGAGACAAGAAAGATATATAAGCAGTTAAAGTGTTCTCTATTCCATTCATTCTTAACTGATTATTTTCTCAAAGTTTCTTTCTGATTTCTGCCACTATAAGTCAGGCTTAATTCTTATTTTCTTAATTTTCATCTCATTAGGTGTTTCACATTTACCAGTCAAATTCTGTCCAAAATGTCTCAAATTCTTGATGGTAATCTTCATTAGTATTGAAATTATAGTTGCTTGGAAGTTTTGTCTTAGATTCTTTCATAGTGTTGTTTACAATCTGACTTTATAAAGCTGTAGGTCCATTTTCAGTCAATATTGTCTTAGAAACTATATATTTAATTTTACATATTATGTAATTTCATATAGTTATATAATATATTAATATATTAGAGTATATATTTTGATAAAAAAAGAAGCATTAACTTATTCAGAAAGTGTTCTTTTGTTAATTTCCTCCATAATAACAAACATCACAAATACTAAATAAGAAGTCTTTCTCTCTATCATTAATTAGTATTTTACCTGAGATGATTTCTTGTTCAGGATTTATATTCAGGATTTATATTTAAAACTGTGATTTTCTAAAAAAATTCCGTTTTATATAAAATCTCTCTGATTTGATTTCTCATCAAAAAGGTCATAAGAAGCCATAAGAATGTCGATTTAGGTTTTAAACTCTGCTTCAAGGCTCCCCTTGTGGAGTTTTTACTTGGTGATTCAGGACACTTTTGGTTCAAGTCTTGCCACTGTGGTGAATATTTAATACATAAATGGGCATCATAGTTTAGAGAAAGAAGCTCATGAGACAGTATGGGAGAGAAAAAGTTTTCTCCTTTACCAATTTACTCAAGTTTTCAAAGCCATTATACAAAGGAATAAATGAAAACACATGCAAATGGAGACAATGGCAATGAACACTGGGTATTGTGAAGCTATTTCATTAACAGCTGAGAGACAGTAGCAATTAAAAGGTAAGTATGGTAAGAAAAAGGCCTGATAGATAAATTATATCCATTGCTAGAGAATTTTAAGGGTTTTTAACTTTTTTTGATTCCTTCATGTACCCACATGTGGTATCTGCTTTTCAGAGCAGCCTTTAAAACAATAGAAGACAGGTATTTCAGTAACTATTTCATTATTCATGAAAGAATAAAATGCAAACAAGGATCGAAGTTAAGTAAATATTTTTCTCATTGCCAAAGTGAATTCATTGTACTATTATTTTTATTATTTTATATACTTTTGTCCAGTGTTTCAAGTAGTTCAGCAAAATGAACTAATATTAGATAGTGATAAATGAAGGATTGTCCTTACTCACTGCTGTTTGACATTGGTTTACTGTGGCAATAATTGCTTCATTATTTAATGAAAAACAGTGTCACATTTCGGTGGCAAAGCTTCATCTTCTCAAGACTTTATTACACAATTGATAGGATTGCTGTTGATTGGATTTTGTCTGAGGACATAGTCACTTCCACATAACGCTGGATTTAACGGTTGCTTTTTCCAATCTTGGCTAAATCAAAATCTCTTTGTTCACCCTTTACATAATTCTTTGTGCAGCTGCTGGAAAGAAAAAAACAAATAAAACAAGCCCATTAAAAAGTCACTCTTTTTCAGTTATTCAGTTGTTACAGAAGTCTCTGTGTTACAGCTCATAAGAAAACGTAGCTATGCACCCGGAATACTATTTTACCCCTCCAGTCTTTGAGTGGATCCCTATCATTTAGATAAGCCTTGTATATTAGATTTGCTCCTTCTCTCACTGCTATTGCAGAAGCACCTTCACTTAATTGTGAGATTTTCTCATTGATTCCCACTGCCATCAAGCAAAAGGTGACTGTGTGTAACATGTGTCTGCCCTTTGAGAGGACAGTAATGTCCTTGCTCAATGGCAGCAGTCCTGTTCCCTACTTGCTGACAGCAGGTGCAATAAGACTGGTTCTTCAGATCTAATTTCCAGCTGATAGAGATTATGTTTCCTTTTTCCAATTATTCTGTGTTTCCTGCAGGAAAAAAAAAAAATCAAACAACCACAACAACAACAACAAAAACACCACAAGAACCAGAAAAGGTTTTCTTTCTGAAAAAACAAAACTTGAATTTTGCTTAGACAGAGAAATGTTGGCACTGTCAGTGTCCAATGTGTGCCTTGTGCACACAGATGTTTCTGTTACAGGCCCCACGGGCAGTGACCAGCAGGAAGGGCTCAGGTTCCTAATTTGGGCATTGTAACAACCAGAGATAGCTGAAATATAGTGAGACTAATGGGTCGTTTCCTTCAAAGAGCAAATACTGTATCCTCTTTACCCTGTAAACATGAATGACTTCTTGTTTAAAGGTTCATGAAAGAAAAATTGACAGATATCTTAAATATCTGTAAATTCTGGATAATCAGATACGTTTTTAATTAAATCCCATTAGAATGTACTATATTTGTATAAATCATATTATACTAGATACCCCCTCAAAAAACACCCACCTGCTGCTGTATCAAATTACAGTACAACTGTGAAATACTTTTGTTAAATAATTATATGCTTAATATAATATATTATATAGTGCTGGCTATCTTATCCTTTACAATATACACAAATGGTAATGTATATACTTCCTCTAGCTATCTTTCTGTTGCTTAAATAACACATTTATAAAGGATAATTTAAATTTGGAATCCACAATATTCTTTTTTATTGTTTGTAGATCTATTTTTATTAACAGGCTGAACAGATGTTATTCTATTAATCTAATCTATTTTAATATCTGTTATTTCAAGGTGAAGTAAGCCTGAGAAGTGTCACTTAGGAATAAATATATTCTGTAGTTATTGATAAATTTCATAGGTTTCTGTTGTAATCAATATATAATAGATAAACAAAAATTATTTAACTATTTTATAATTGCATGCAATTATATATCTTGAACATGCTTTGCTTGGAATGCTGAAGTTATTGAGCATATAGAGGTTAATTATGTTCCTCTATATTAAATATGCATAGCATGTTATCTGATTTTAAATGCAAATTAGTAGAAGATAACATAAAATGCATTTTAATTTAAAGATTGTAAAGTAATTATGATATAATAAATGCAAATAAACTTCTAAAATTAAAATTGCATTATTAACGATTACATCTATCTAATACTCCAAACTGACAACATATATATGAGGTTTGCAAGCAATTTTGTTTAATATAGTTTGATTCTAACTGTTTTAAGATTAATTTATTACAAGGAAAAATAGCATCTTGTGATGTAAGGAGCAATGACATTAATAAGCAGGTTAATTTTAGCTTTTTAGAATAACAAACATCTGAACTATCATATTGTAGCGTTGTCACATCAGTAGCAGTAATGCAGTTTGTGTATCTGTTACTATTTTCCATTTCATTCCCTTTTTTATGTAAAGAAAATATATGAACTGCAATTTAAATATAAAATACACTGATAACACATGAGGGTACAGCTGCAAAAGTGATGTGATATACAGGAGCCTAGATCTCTTTATCTCAACAATCAACAAACTAGAAAACGACAGTAAGGAATATACTCTCAGTGAGCTTTGTTTGAAACAGTATAAATGGTACTTCACTCACAGAACTTGACTTTACACCGTCTGATCTCTTTAGATGCTTCTTGCCAGCTGTCTACATGGTACAGACGCATATAACACCAGGTAAGGCAAGGTAGGTGCTATCTCACTTCAATTCCCAGCAACATCCTTCAGACAACTTGCATTAAGAATAATAAATAGAAGAACTCCACAGAAAAAGAAAATGTACAATAATACTAAATTAGATGAATTTGTTCTGTAAAGTGAGAATACAAGAGTTAGGAAATACCCTGTTGCTTGGGTTCTGGAAATCATATACATCTTCTTTATTGACTAAGAATTACAGGGGAAAAAAATCATGCTCAACCCATATGGCCTTGCCTGAATATGAACTGTGAGGAATAAATTTTCAGATAATTTGATGACAAATTATAATTAATGTCTAGTGAGTGAGTGTGAATTGGAAACTGAAGCTTACCTGAACAAAGGATTTTCTTAGGTTTTTTTTTTTTTTTTTAATAAAATAGCAAATACATTTCCTTGATTTACTGGCAAAGTGTCAGCCAAATGTCATATGTGTGCCCTTGAAGCAAAAAAATTCTTAAAAAGAATGTAGTAAAGCTTTAAAAAAAGACAAAAAGACAGAAACTCCATAACTATGTGTTCCCTTAATGCCTCTGGGGAAAAAAACCAAAACCTAAATGATTTGAGATTAATCTCTCCAAGTCAGACCTTTGAAAATATCTGGTGTAGAAAAAATAGAATACTTGCATACCTGTGAAATAAAAATAAAAATTAGAAAGGAAAAAAAAAAAAAAAAGAAAGAAAGACAGAAGAAGAGCCATTGGAAATAAAACTGAAATGCAAAATATGAGTCATTTGTAACTGTCAGTGTCAAGACTCATGCTATCTATCATAGTACATTGCACCAGATCTTGAGTTAATCTTTATTTTTCTACAGCCAGATGGTTCTTCACAGGAGTGATATTTGTAAAGTTTTTTTTGCAGCTAGACATGCTCATTTAATAACTGCCACAGAATGATTCTTAGCTTACTTTCTCCCCTTGATTGAGTCCTGTATTATACAAAGAAGGATTTACAAAATGCCAAAGTATCTAATATGTTGCACATGGTCACTATAGTAAAATTGTTCTATACATCCAGCTACAACTCTATAACCACTTGACAGCAATACTTCACAAAAGCAGGAATGTATATTAACTTATTTCACAGTTCTACTCCTAAATGTCATGCAGTTTCACTAGTTTTGTTAATCAATTGGTTTATGTTATTTTTGTCTATTTCTGGTATTTAGACCTACTTGTATCTAATTCATTAAGAATTGTTATCGTTGGCTCCGGGGGCCTGCTGAAGGCCGCTCAGCGATATACTGGGAGTGACCCTGGTGTGCCGGGGGCTGCCGCTTGCAGCTTCCCCAGAGACAGGTGTAGTCAGATAGGGTGCCATATTTAACATTTCATGTTTAAAGACTTTGAGGAAAATTTTAACTATAAGTACCAGGAAAGACTAAGACTCCCATGTTTCCTAACTATTATAGCTTGACCCTAAGTTTTCTTATTTTCTTTTAACTGAAAATTTGTGCTGTTTAAGAGTTCTAAAACAGAAAACTGCAGCTGTGGCTGGGATTTTTGCAAGAAGTTAGACACAGTAAAAATCAATTTTAAGGGTTCTTCATCAGCTTTTTACTTTTTAATTAATATTTTGGTTTACATAATCTTGACATAATTTTTGATAAATGTTTTAGGAAAAAAACCTCTTATGGGTACTGATAGCCATATACTTTTAGTGATTCATGGTATATAAAAAGAAACTAGTACATTTAATGAAACTATAGACTGAGAGAAGAACAGCAGAATTTTATAGATTCTCACAGTTAATTTTTTCCCTATGTTTCTAGAACCCTGTATGTAGGGGGTTGCCTCTTTTGTCTGAACTTAGATCGTGAACAAAAAGACATGCTTATTTAAGAAAGCCTTCATAGTATTTGGATGTTTCCTGTATCTCAGGTTTATCATTAAAAATTAAATTTCAAATATTGCAAAATGATATGTCTCATTTTTGACAAAATTCTGATAAGAGAATTTGTGCAGTTGGTGAACAGTGAATTCTTGCCAAAAAAATAAAAAAGGTGGAGGAGGAGGAGGAGACTTGAAATGTATAATTTGCACATAAAGGGGGAAATGACTCATAAAGGGGGAAGCAATGAGCAAGTAAGATTACTAAGGCAACTCAAAATAAGGGTGTAAGACAGTGAGCCTAGACCTAAAGGAAAGAAGCAAAATGGGGGTTGATGTTGTTTTTTTGAAAGGACTGTAAATGTGGTGACTGTGATGATCAAGAAAGAAGATAAAACAGCAAGCAGTAAGTACAAGTAGGACAATATGGGACTATTTCTCTCCTGTTCCATTTTTAACCTCTGCAGCTTGGCCCTAAGACAGTATTGCATGGCTTCAAGTCTGTCTGAATCATCTCTGTGATTAAGGAATACCTGGAGTGAACTCCATAAAAATATTCCCACTAGAAAAAACATAAATGTGAAATTTAGACAATGAGATTTTGTAATGAAGTGACATCTTTTTATGAAAAATGTCAACAGGCTTCTTAGTAAGGTATTAACTACACAAAGGATCTTTGAATCTTTTGCTTCTTCAGTAAAGTGGGAATCATTTTTTTATTAACTTCAGTAAGAGAAATACAGTTTTTTATCAGCATATGCTTCCAAGATTATGGTAGCAAAATGCCTACCTATTAAGCTGCATTTTTTTTCTAGTAGGCAAACATACAAATCTAATAGTTGTGCAATTCATTTGCAGGCATTTTTGTGTAATCCTCTAACCAATATTTAGTTCAATCATATACAGAAATAACAGAGAAACATGATCAACCCACTGAAGTATTTATTATTACAGCTAGTGAACAATAAGTTGCTCTCAGGTGTCTGCTCACCCAAACTATATCTGCATCTAACAGAGACGTATATAAGAACATTGAAGAAAATAGAGAGTAATATTTTTACCACTAAAGTGACAGAACATACAAAGTAGAAGAATTTCAAAAACAAAAGCCTTAATTGTTTCATTTCACACTGTATATAATTTTGACAAATTGTTTTTGCTTTTCTAAGGTGTTTTCATATCTTAAATGGGATATTCACCTAACGTAATAACTTAGAAAGGCCTGTGCAAAGTAAATCTGTCATTTAAATCTGTCCCCTGTAAGGTCATCCCAATTTGATACAACCCCATTATTTCTAACCTGGGCTTCATAAAAAAATATTGTAACATTATTGTGATATAGGAAAATATGAACCAGTGGTTCACATATGAAAATTAAGAATAATTTAATTTGTGTTAACTCTGACTTTTAATATTTCCATTATGCAGCTTGCAAATAGCTCCGTGATAAGCTAAAATAGTGATACATGTATAGTGTCTCTCAGTAAACTAAGCCAGTTGCATTTCATGTTTAGATTTTCTGATGTCAGAAGTGTATCGCTGTGGAATATTCCTTTCTCTGAAGACAGATGTAGGGGGCTCTCTTTAAACTCCTGCCTGGAAGAAGATTTTTAATGAAACTGTAGAAAATATCGGGGTGTGGTGGTGTGTGTGAGTGGGTGCGTAGGTGTGTGGGTGTGTGTGTGTATAAAAGTTCAACCCTGCCTAAGGCAAGAACTGTTCACAGTGAAGTTCTGCTAATACGTTTTTCCTTTTTTATTATTCTGTGGAGGTTCAGTTAAAAGTGGAGCACATAGTTACCCTTTTGGATACTATAAAGCTTCCAACTGGAACCCCCAGAATTGTTTGTGTGCCTTGCACATGTCTACAGTGCAAACTGAACTATCTGTAAGTGAATTGTTCCAGAAATGCAAAGCAAATTAGCTGTTTCATCAGAGGGTAATTGCAGCACAGCTCAGTGCAGCTTAATGCTCACTTCTGAGAGGGAGAATTGATACACAGTGTGATGGATGGTAAAGCCATTAAACCTGTTTATTCCAGTTCTTCTAATGGATTCACCCCAACAAGGGTAAAGCTAGTCAGTAGGGGGTCACCTTGTCTTGGGTAGCACACATCAGATTAGGAGCATCCCTCTAAAAAGAAGTTACTATATATACCTTCACTGATATGCTTACAGGAGCTTTTGAATTACAAGGTGAAGAAATACTCAGTGACACAGAAAGGAGATACCTATAGCAGGAACAGAGTGGCAGATGAGTGTATATAGGGCCAGCTTGCAACAGACTCTCAGCAAGGTCCTGCAGGGATCCAAGAAGAGTTTGGAAGGATTTGTCAACCCAAGAATTTACTGGGAGCTGTGTGATTGGAGAAAAAGAAAAATGAACATTGAAAAGTGAGCAAAATGTAGACATCTATTCAAACCTTTAACTTAAACAATGTCATACCTAATAGTGTGTGTTTTCTCTCCATAGTATTGTAATGTTCAAGTCCCTTTAACTGCAGTCCCCTAAATGCAAACATTTAAGGAATGGAAAAGTTTAAATCTTTTTACCTACCTTCAAAAAAAGAAAATAAGAGACATTTCCACTTCAATAGAAATTTACTTTTACCAGTTTTGTGTTCCAACTGAAAGTACTGAGTCTGGCTGCATTGGATAGAGACATTCATGAAAAGACACAGTTAAAAGAGACAGTTTTTACCAACAAAACTACCTACTTTTATTATCCTTATGCATACAAAACACCTATCCATTGTTGAAATAGCTAACGCTGCCTCCATTTTTTGCATCATTCCCTATGGTAAGTAATATCAGATACTCACATTCACACCAGCATCTATGATGAACCAACAGAAATATATATATAACAATTTTTATTGTATGTACGTATCTACGCAATTTCCTAAAGAAAACAGAGTAGAATTCTGCTGCCACTGAAGGCAATTACCAAATTCATATTCATTTCCCTGAGAACAGAATGTGATTTTTACTTGATAGTCCAGTTCCTCTTCAGAGATACTAATTGTAATTTATTAGGAGTATCTTTCCTCCTTTTATTTTTCTTTGAAGGGCAGAGAAGAAAGTATAAAGTTCAGAAATAACAGATTAAAAAGATGATGTCAGACTTTCAATTGATGAGCTGATCTGCATACTGAGGGAAATTCATTTCCATGGAGTAAAAAAGGATCAGTGGGCATGAAGTTGAGGTTTACAAAAGCTTAAGAGAAGAAATAGTATGAATACAGATTCATTTTTGAGTGGAGGGAAACTGCAGAAAGTAATGAAGTATGATTGTTGAGGGTAAGTACGTATGCTGGAAAATATTTTCCGACAGAAAGTTAAAAACCCCAAGTAATTAACTGTCATTAACAGGAGGTTCTAAAGTATCATCCTTAGCTCAGATTTTCTTAATTTTCCCTGTGAAGGACCTTCCAATAATTTTATATTCATTTTTTAAGAGAAAAAAACAAAATGAAATTTACACAAAAAAAAAAAAAAAAAAAAAGTTAAAATTTTTTAAAACCCAAAAANNAAAGTTGTAATTTCTTGAGTACCATAGATTAAGTTGTTGAAGAGTCCTGGAGATTTGAAAGGACCCTCATACAAATCCTCCTTGGGATTTGGTGTAGGCAAGAGATTTAAAGTTCTTTACAATCTTATCTGAGACTAGACTTTCATCACACTGAAAAGCCTGTGAAACTTGAATCAGAGAAAAGATTAACATTTCACAAACAAAATTAAAAAAAAAATAAATTTGGAAAAAAATTATGTTCAACACACTGCACTTATAAATCAATGTTTTATTTCAGTAGATTGATTTTCATCTTATCTGGTTTTGTAGACGTTCAAGACTTGGTCAATATATAATATACGAGCATGTATGCTTCATTGCAAAGATTCAAAATAGTACTAAATTTAAGATGAGATTCAAATAACAATGAAAATCACAAGATAAATTTCATCAGGTAAGTGAAAGAATAGAAAGATAATTCTTGATAATAGGATTAAGTTGAAGTAGATGCATATAAAAGGAAAAAGACATCTGCTTGTGGAGCAGAGCATCAGCTTGGACATGAGATTCTGCCATCTATACCCCAGAATGAACAATTGAGTCATGTGACTCATGTGAAGAGAGAGCCTCCATCCCCTCTGTTGCCACCTTCACTGGAATATTTTGTTGAAGGTCCAGCTGAATCTTCTCTAGGGAGAAAAGACCTAGCTTCTTCAGTCTTTCCTCACAGGGCAGCTTCTCCAGTACTTTGATCATCTCCCTGGTCCTTACACACCTTTCTTTTGTGAGATCAGAACTGAACACAGTACTCCAGGTGTGGCCTGACAAGCACTGAATAAAGTAGGATGATAATCATAGAATGGCTTGGGCTGAAAAGCACCTTCAAGATCACCTAGTCCCAATCTCCTTGTTCCGATGACTGTCTCTACTAGAAATGCCCCCATCTCCGCAAGAAATGCCCCAATCTTCACTAGAAATGCCCCTGCAGATTCAGCCCAGGATCTGATTTGCCCTTGTTGCTGCAGAGTGCACTGTTGACTGATGTTCAGCTTCTTTTGCATCAGAACCTCTGGTCCCTTTCATCACGACTGCTCCTCGGCCACATAGACCTTAGCCCATACTGGTCCTTTGGCTTATTTGGCTTATTTTGTCCCAGGGGTAGGATTTTCACATGTCATTGTAAAACTTCATACTGAAGAAAAAGTAATTTAAATTTTGCAGATTTTTTCACTCCATTAAGTATTAATGTATGGGAAAAAAGGCAAACAAATAAAACAAATTAAACTGAACAATGTGCCTGAAAAAATACTGTTATATCTCTACAACAACAGTATGCACAATATTTGACAAAGTAAGTTTTATTTTATAGCTAGTAGAAAAGAAAATCTCTGAGTTTTTAAATGTTTTTTAATGTTTTAATGTTCAAGCTAAAATCAAAAGGTAATTCTGTATCTAATACTATTTTAAACACTCTTTAATGATACTTTTTCTTTTCCTCCTGCAGACCAAACCATACCATCCCGTGAGAAACCAGTCAGTTAATTTTTTCAATATTTCTCTGAATATACCATCTGTTGCTTAAACCTTATATAAACATATGTATTATCACTTATTCTTTGTTTTCATTATTAACATTTCATTTGCTGAAATCTAATCCAGACCAGGAAATGCTGAACAATGCACACATGGTTATTCAAATTTTCTTAATTACCTACTACACAGTTTCAGAAAAACTTCCTTAGATTCTATAAACCCAGAATAACCATGTCATTAGCTTATAGAGCAATTGATTTTCAAAATTAGAAAATAATGTGTTGAAATCTACATTTTTAATAAACTAAAAATTTACAAATAGGATGGTGTAGTAAGAATAAATTGAATATCAGCAATCACAATGAATAGAAAATAATACTATAGCTAATGTTTATAGAAATTCTAAATCCATGAAATTTTATTTATAATCTATTTTCTATCCTAACAGCACCTTTCATAGAAACTGAGCCTCTTAGACCTCAAGTTGTATTTTGTGCACATTCATTGAAAAACCTTTGTGAAGATGCTCTGAAGAGAGGAGGACTCCTGACAGACCAAATAACCCTGATAATGGTTAATGATGTAAAGATTTGCAATGTTTCCTTTTAATCTGGGGAAAAAAAAATCTAACTGAAAGTCTGCAGTGGCAAAGAACAATGGTGTTTCTTCCCATTTGCAAGAACTATGTGCATAATTTCTTAAAGTGAAGAAAGGCACAATTAGTTCACTATATTACAGGTAGAAATGAATAAATTAATGAATTAAAATTTCTAAACCTTGAACTTAATGAGGTGAAAATCCTGAATGTGTTTTATTGTCTACATTATAAAATACATACGTGCCATTCTTTGTGTTCTAAAACTCCTATCTCTATGTGAATTGTAAGGAGTGTTCCAGATCTTGGTGAAACGTTCCCTAGTTCCATTAGGGACAGAAGGCTGAGAACTACTGTGAACTTTGTTTCTCTCTCAGTCCTGCACAACTTTCTCATCAACAAACATTTGGATTGGCCTTTACTGGTTCCTGCATTTTATGATGTAGATGGACAAAACTCAGGACATGGAGTCCAAAGTAAATACCAGCTTTGCATTCAATGTCTTTTCAGGCATATAAATGGCAAATAATTTCATATTAATGAAATATCTCATGAATCAACATCCCGCTTATATTCTTTTGTTGTTCATACAAAAGGATTGTAAGAACATCTTCCCTCAGTAAATTTCTGCCTTCCATTCTGCAAAACATTTCTTTCCCGAGAACTGGCTAATGTTACCTATGTCTTGTTTCTTTTATCTCAATAGCATTTCATTAATTTATTTCCTTCTGTGTTGGCTGTGCTAGATCTTTTTAAACTCAGAATTTTGGGGTGTAGTGGACTAACCCAAGCCAGCAACTGAGCATTCACCAGTTGTTTTCTCTTCCCCCAGAGTGGAATTGAGAAAAGATTCAGAAAGGCAAAATTACCAAAAACTTTTGCATCAAGATAAGCTCAGTTTAATGATTGAAGTGGAAACAAAACAAAACAAAACAAAACAAAACAACCAACCAAACAAAAGACAAACAAAAGACAAACAAAAAAATGTCCACCACAGTTCACAACCCCACATAAACAAGCACGTGATGCAAAGGCAATGACTCACCACCTCCTCAAAGCAGACCAATGCTCAACAGTCCTTGAGGTAGGACTTTTTCAGAAAAATTATACCCCAATCTTATTGTTGCACATGATGCCCTACAGTATGGGATATCCCTTTGATCCATTGGGCTTGGCTCTCCTGTCTGTGTCCCCTCCCAAATTTTTGCCTGTACCTATTCTACTTGCTCAGGGTAGAGCAGGCTGAGAAACAAAGAAAGCCTTGATGCTGTGCAAGCTTTGCTCAGCAATGCTAGAACAATTGTATTACCAATACTGTTTTAATCTCAAATCTAAGGCACTATAGTACCATACAGGCTGCTATGAAGAAAATTATCTTCATCCTAGCAAACCAAAGGAATGCAAATTATCAACTACATGAATTATGTGTCTGAAAGCATTTTATAGATAGATATATATATAAAAAAATAATTTTTGAACTTTTGAGGCAACATTGGGAAATCAGGAGTTGTGGCAGCCCAAAGCCTGCTGCTTGCTGCTTGTGAGAAAAATCCTTCTTCCTAATGGAAAATATGAAAACAATAAGATAAGCACCTGTTGTTATTGTTCTTGTGCTATGTGTTTTGGACTGGGGCAGTGTAGGACCCAGCCAATCGTACACCTGGGTTCCTATTACAAAAAGGACAATACAATAAACAGGCTACTGCTGCTGGCTGGCTCTCGACCCTTGCAAACCAAGGCGTGTGCTGCCTCGTTATTTGGATAGCTGCATTTGCTGCCATATCTGGTGACCCCATGTGTTCGGATCTAAGGTATGGTTTTTCCTGTCCTCTCTCTCCTCCGGCCCTCCCCACCCGTTTTGGGGCTTCTTTTCTTTTTTTCTTTTTGGGGAGACATGGGGAACTGCAACCCAGCGCTGTCTGCCTGGAAGGCTGCCTTGGAAAAGGCAGAGGCTGAGGTGTCTGAAAGCTCTCTCCGTGCCCTGATTGAATGGGCTTTTTCATGTGGGTTTAGGGGGGTCCAGTCTCCCCCCACGGACACCTTGGTGTAGACGGAATTTAGCAAGGTTATTCGTCACGAAATTATGTATGGAGACTCCAATGCTGTGAGTCTCTGCTGCACCTGGAGACTGTTTTTTTATGCATTAACGCATTTGGCTGCAGACTCGGGACCGGAGGGCATTTCCTCCACCCTGAATCCCTCCGTGGGGGAGGGTCGATCTACGCAGGCTCCATCTCCAATAGTGCGGGACGGCTCAAATGGCCTCATCCTGCCAAGTGACCACCTCGCCACGGGATTATGTTCCGCCTGCCTACCCATCACCGAGGGACCAGCTGGCTGAAATATTAAACAGAGAGGGGGCCCGGCCTGGCCCGGCCCGGCCCGGCCCGGCTGCGCACGGCTCCAAACCCGACTGTGCATGCAGTTGGGGAGCCGGCGCCCGTCAGTTCCGGTGCACTGCGCACTCTTGACCTGCTGCCCACTGTGCATGTGCCTGTGCCGTGCGCACAGGCCACCCTGCCGCCTGGCCCTGCGGAATGTTCCCTGGCTGATATTTACCGGCTGCTCATTGGTATCTCGCAGCAGCTGGAGGTGCTTGTACAAACCGCAGTTTCGTGGCGCTGCGGCTCGGATCTGCCCGCTCTGGCGGCCGAACAGAGGNTGCCAGCTCTGGCGGCAGAACAGAGGCGGGGGCAGCGCCTCTCCCCACCACGGCGGGAGTGATGGGGAACTCCTGGCATCACCGGAAACAGAAGGGGATTCCCTGAGGAATGCAGAAGCGCCGCGGGCAGCGGCAGTGGCAACAGACCCCCTGCGGCCGGGAACGATGGCAGTGGCAGGAATTCCGCATCCCACAGAGGCTCCGTGCCCAGCAGCGGCAGAGGTACTGCCCGCCCTGCACCCAACGCTTGCTCCCGTGACAGACACGGCGCTAAAAGTGGCTGAGGCAGCCAGCATTCTGATGCGCCCACATAGTGCACTTCCAGCTTTGCCACCCTCCCTCCGCTCCACTCCCCTGGCGTTCGTGCTGGGCTCGGTGAATAAACTCCACTCTAACGACTCTGACAACAACACAGATGGCCCTCTGTCTCCAGGACGATGAACTGCAGTCACCGAGCGGCGAAGAAGACGCCTGCTGGGGCTTCAGTCATAGACCTTTACTGATTGCTGCATGACTGTACACCCCAGAAAACCCAGACGTTTCTGGGAATCT